>PVLD010020235.1:0-34421 GCA_004027595.1 Dinomys branickii
AGGTACCACCATCACTATCAACACATTCACACACCCAGGTCATCTGGGATGCCCTTGGGGTCTTTGCTTTCTACCTGCATTTGGCTAGCATGTACATGTTTATTCTACTGAGTTTTTCCATCTTGTGGCGTACACTGTATGCACTAATCTTCCTGCACTTGCCTTTCCAAAATATATTGAAACATCACATGCTTGTTTACGGCTTTTTGCTGGTTTTCCAGATGCACACAGTAAGAAAAAATTATACTTAGGTGTAAATATAAATCCCACGCTGGGTTAAGACCTTCCTATGTCTCAGTCTGCCCTCAACCTTTGTTTTCAGTTTCATCTTAGAATATTGAATCAACGCTTACATCTCACCACGCACTAACTTAAAATCTAAAAGGATCAAAGTTAAAATGCCAAAACAGAAATACTTAACCTGCAATAAGATAAAATGGGTAAAACTCTTGATGACATAGGCGTGGGCAAAGATCTTCTGACCAGAATCCCAATGGCACAAGAAATAATACCCAGAACCAAAGACTGATAGTATAAAATTTAAAAGCTTCTGCACATCAAAGGAAACAATCAATAGAATGGAACAAGAACCTATATAGCAAGGGGAAATTTTTTGCCAGCTATTCCTCAGAGAGAGTACTAATATATGGGATATATAAAGAACTAAAAAAATTAGACCCCTCAAATAAAAGACTCAATCAAAAATAGGTGCCTGAAATGAATAGATATTTCTCAGAAGTGCAAATGGCCAATAAGTACATGAAAAAATATTCAATATCTCTGGCCGTTACAGATGTGCAAATAAAAATAATACTGAGATTCCATCTCTACAAAAATGGCCATCATCAAGAAATCAAGTAATAACAAAAGGTTAGTAAGGCTGTGAAGAAGAAGGAACCTTCCTCTATTGTTAGGAATGTGAACTAGTACAGTCACTATGGAGATCAGTATGCTGATTCCTCAGAACACTAAAAATAGAAATTCCAATTGATTCAGCTATTCCCCTTCCAGGAATCTTCTTGGAAGAGTTAATGTTGTCATATTATAGTGATGTATGCATGCCCATGTTTATAACAGCACAATTCACAATAGTTAAATCTTAGAAATAGTCTATATACCCATCACAAATGAATGGAAAAAGGAAATGTGGTACCTATGCACAACGGAGTACGACTCTGCCATAAAGAAAGATAAACTGGATGCATTTGCAAGTAAATCGATGCACCCGGGAAACACAATGTTAAGTGAAATAAATCAGATGCACAAGTTTAAATATTGCTTGGTTTCTCTTATATGAGAAACTGAAAATACAAATGAAGAAAAGTAAAGGACAGATCATAGAAAGTAGAGAGATCGTTTGCATGTGGGAAAGAGAACTAGAGATGGAGGGAGGGGCGAGGGAAGGAAGAGCAAAGGGATTTTTAAAAAGAGAAATTAAAAAAAATGGAAATAGAATTTTTTTTTCGCATGGGCAGTGGAACAAGAGTTGGAGGGAGCAGGAGGAGATGGGAGAGAAAAGAGATAAAAAAGAATTAAGATGTATTGTATATACGTACAAATTCTCTGGGATAAATGTAAGCATTATGTATTGCAAATATGTACCACTAAAAATAAGTAAAATTTAAAAAACAGTCAAAAACTGGATAACTGAAATAAACGGGCATTTCTCAGAAGACTTATTAATGTCCAGTAAACACACAAAAAATGTTCAACATTACTGGCTGCTAAAAATGCAAATTAAATAAGCACAGAGATTCCATCTTCCTTCAGAAAGGATGGCTAGCATGAGAAAATCAAGTAACAAATACTGGTGAGGCTGTGGGGTCAGAAAAGGAGATCTTCTGCATTGCTGGTGGGAATGTAATCTAGTGAAACCATGACAGAAATCAGTATGGAGATTCCTCAAAAAACTAAAAATAGAAATTCTGTTTGATCTGGCTCTTTCCCCTTCTCGGCATCTTTCTGAAAGAGCTCAAGTCATCATTTTACAGTGGTACATCCTGGCCCTTGTTTATAGCAGGGTAATTCACAATAGCTGAACCTTGGAAACAGCCTGTATGTCCACCAATAAGTGAGTGTATAAAGAGAATGTGATATTTACATACAACAGAGTACTACTGTACCATAAAGAAAGACACACGTGTCATTTGTAGGAAACTGGATATAGCTTGAGACCACAATGTTAAACAAAATAAACCAAATATACAAGATTAAATATTACATGGTCTCTCTTATATGAGAAAGTAGAAATAACGTATAAATGAAGATCAAAATAAAAGATAAGATACTGTAGTAGGAAAAAGCAAGATAGATCTTTCTCAAGTGGGAAGGAGACCAAGAGATGGAGGGGAGGAGGAGGGAAGGAGAATGGCATAAAAAAGGAATTGGGATGTGTTGCATGCGTGTACCAACTCCCTGCGAGGAATGTGATAATTATGTACTACAAACGTGCAAAAAAGTAGCTCAAGAACAAGAGGAATAGGCCAGAGTCCCACAGTCCCCCTCAAGGCCACAACCTAAGAACATCCCACTGGGCCCCACCTCTTAAAACATCCACCACCTCCCAGTAGCACCACTCTGGAAAATGAACCTTGAAAGTATGTATTTTGGGGGGACAATGATCCAAATTATAACAAACAGCTGGAGTCAGATAATGTCTGCACTTACCTTAAAAAGTCTGGGCCTTCTTCAGTAGGCAACGGGAATCACCAAAAGCTTGCGTTTATCATCAATACTCTTGGAGACAATTACTGAGAGGTCTGGTAATTATGGAACAAATTCAGCTCTTGATAATGGGAATACTTGTTGATTGTAGAATAGTTCTTTCCAAGTTTTTTTCCCATAAGAGAACACACATAATAATATTTATATAGCACTCTGTGTTAAATGTACAAGGCTGTTAACCTCTGAGGACAAATGGTCCCTCGAAGGACTAATACATTAGCATATACCTACTACCCCTGCCATCTTAGCCAGGGCAGTTAGGGGGCTCTGCTGCAGGAGCTCAATTCCATTTTAAAGTAGAGGATGTTTTTATTTAGACTTATTTCATGTGAATAATTTAGAAATGGAAATAAGAGGTTGTATTGTATCATGGGGCTTTATTTCTACATAAACCCTGAAGAATACCATACAATAAAATGATAGTACAGATGATGACATTAAAATGTATCTCTCTACAACCATACATGCTGTATCTGTATTTATATGCTATTTATATGAACATACATACACACGTAACACACACACACACACACACACACACACACACACATATATATCAAGGAGAAATATAAAAATCATTCCAAGTTTTGCCACATATAATTTTGTGTTCATTTTTATAAACAATTAGACACATTTTGGAAACAGTCAATTTTCACACTCCAGTGACTAATAGTCTCACCCCCTGCAACCATGCCATATGGATTTTCCTGTGTTCTTTTAACACATAGGAGAGTATTGAGAGAGGGATAGACCCAAAGGAGCAAAACGTATGCAGCTCCATAACGTTAAATGTTCCTCAGGAGTTTGTTACATGGTCAGTCTCTTTGACATTCTGGTAGACACTGTGTATTACTAAAACTAAGAATGGTTAAGAATAAGAATAACTAATATGCAGGATGGCAGGTGCCAGTCACTGTGTACAAGCATGCTCTTATTTCATATTCATAAGAGCACAGGGAAGAATATACTATTATTATCTTCACTTGAAAGGAAGGCTAATTTTAGGATAAAATTAATTCCTTTATACATTATTCTCTTGCTAGAACTAAAAAAATGGGAAAAACTGAAGTGTAGCAATTTTTATGCCATGAGTGCTGGGGGGTAATTCCACATAGCATATTGTTGGTTCTGTTACAAAAATAAAATGACACACCTTATACAGCTATGTCTAGAGGTAGGTGGGGCATGGGAGCATGTTTTTAATCAGGCAGCCTGAGTATTTTTGGACCTTGAGTATCTCGTTAGCACATAGTTTTGGCTATTTTCATCAATGAGATGCAAAAAACACAGGTATGGGTCATCTTACTTTTTATAATTTTCTTTTAATTAAATGAATACACTTAAATATCAGAAAATCAAGTCTTAGATGCCTTTGCTCTATCTGAAAATTAGTATATTTGTGGAGAAATTATTCATCCTAAATTTTATTCTGTATGATAGAAACATAGCCTTGACATAGAGCTATTGCCATGATTTAAGAGGATTACATTCCTCAAAAAAATTGGTTATAATGTTCATCTTTATCTGTTTTTCACTTTATCCTATCAACTTAATGAAACCAAGAATGACAAGATATACGGAAAACCTGCATTTCAAGCCATGATTTTATTCCGAAAATCCAATCTATTTTTAACAGATACTGAAAGCCAGAGCCTAACTTTTACACAAAATTATGCATTCACAAAAAAACTGTGAATGAAGCTGCTGCTTGTTAAAAGAACGTTAAGTAAGTGATGGAGTAAACTGCCACCTAGAGTTGAGATTTGAATTTGGTTCAATATTTGTTATAAAAATGATCTTATTAGTCTCAGAGTTTTAGTTGTTTTATATCTAACATGTGCACAGAAGTCCTTTACTATAAAGTCCATGTAGTCCTCTCTCTAAAGCCCACGTCTGTAGAAATGCTGAGCTTCTGCAAAATCAAACATAAGGGCAATATTTTAAACAAGGGGAATATAAGACTCTTAGAATTAAAATGTTGTTTATTGGCTCTTATTTATTAAAAATCTTTGGGAAAATGTTTATTATATTTAGATGTGAGTAAGCAATTATTCCAAAAACAAAGATCAAATTATTTAGAATGTCTCAATTATGAATTCCTAAAAAAAATACCCAGCTCACTCTTCCAATTACTGTACAACTATTGATTTTCTTACTTTGTTTACATTCACATGGGGGATCAGAAGCATCTACAGCATGTTAGCATCACTGTCAAAATCTGGGTAAACTATTCAGATTTAGACATTCCAGTTAATTGTTCTAAAATATGGAAAGCTGATATTTCACTGCCTTAACTAGAATGTTCTAAAATCATATCCTTATCCGAGCCTCTAAGAGTAATAGAAAAACCATAATAGAACTCAGATGGCTTAATAAATGGGCAACACACATTCCTACCTTGTCTTATTTTTCTCTCATTGCTGAGACAAAATACCCCACACTCACAGCTTGGGGAGGAAAAGTTTATTTAGGTCACAGTTCGGAGAAATGTTAGTCTATAATGGGCTGGCTCTAAGGCAGGGTGGCATCAAAGAGGAGAAACAGCTCATGGCGGGCAGATGGCAGCAAAGCAACAAGAGAGGAGCAAACTTAGCAGCTTTTTCCTGCTCTTTTTGTACTTTATCTAGGTTACAGGAAGTAGGGTGGTAACGAACCAGTAAGTGGACTGATTTAGTTACCACGCATCCTTAATCCCAGCATCACACATTCTAGACACACACTCTGGATTCTGCTACCTCTGAGAAAGCCCCACTTATGACCACATGAGGTTTTGGGGGAACATCTAGACATAAACCATAACACAGCCCAAATTGGTACCTAGCCACAAATGTGGAAAGGGTATCTACCTCTAACCACTCATGTGCAGCACAGGTCAAGCCTTAACTCCATGTGTGTGTGTGTGTGTGTGTGTGTGTGTGTGTGTGCGCGCGTGTGTGCGATGTAGAACCTGGTTTTTCTGGGGAAAAAATGAGAGTAACTGTGAGCAAAGAATTGAAAAGGAGGTTGTTTATAACACTTCACCTACAAAATCTTTGTCATATGTTTGTCACCTGATTATCCTTTTTCAACTCTCGCCATGTACCTGCTTTATCTGTATGTCTTTTGGTGCATGGGAAATAGGTTGTTCACTCTTTCTACATCACACAATATCCTATTTTCTCTTACTCCAGTACTTCATCAGTTATTCTCCGCACCCACTTTCCCAGAACAACTTTGTCCTTATTTTGTCCGGTAAAATTCTCTTGCAACATTCCCTCCCTTTCATCTCCACTCTTCTCTTCCTAAGCCCTTGGTGCGGCCCCCCGAGGGCAGCCTGATGTCTGAGCCTGTTGCCCTGGTTTCCTTTCGTCTCTTCTACATTCCCTTGTCTTCCATCTCTTACTCAGTTTTCCAACCGCTGCTACAGTTCTCTGGGACAAAGGCAGAGCGGGTTTCCTCCTCATCCCTTGGAAGTTCCTGCATGGTTCCACTGCACTTTGCTCCCTTCTCGCTAGTCGATGTCACCCCTTATTTGTTCTGTCGTTTTGCCTACGTGTGCCTGCGCGTCCTCGCTCTTTCCCCTTTGACTGTTCTCTAAGCCATCTTTGTGTCCCATTTGACAGGGACTCAACCTTCATTGCCCTCTTGGTTTCTATTCCAATTTCAAGTCACAAATTAGTGTCTTGTCATTTATGTAGAAACATCTTACAACATGATTTCACCAGTTTCTGGTTTCATTACCCAGCGCTTCTTTTTCAAAAGCTCCATTCAGATAAGGAAACCTATGCAAAAGGAGTTTAAGTATCTTGACCAAAGGAACACAGTCAATGAGTAACAAAACTGGAACTGTCCAAAAAGTTAGGCTCCAGAGTCCATAGAACAAATCACTAGTCTATGCTGCTTCATGGCCTCAGCACCTCTCTTAACTTTTCTAACAACTTCCACCATACACTAGCCATATATCTCAAAAGACTCAAGTAAACCCAGGGTTTAGGGCGCTCTCCAAGGGCTTTGGGAAAGTCAGCTCACCTTAGATTATTGCAAGAACAAAGTATCATGGATCCAGGCAGCACTGCTGCATAGTGCAAAAGTGGTATGCTGGGTTTGGATAAGAAGACAAGACTCTGATTCCAGGTTCTACCATCTGTGTGGCTGTGTGTAGTTATTAACTCTCAAGTTCTTCTTTGTCTGCCTTTATCCAATGTTATGGTTTAAATCCAAACTTATATATTTTTTCCCTTTAAAAATATATTTTCCTTTCCACTCCAAATTCCTGCGTCTTTTCCAAGCCAGAGCTGTCTTTTGGCTGGCTGCTGTTTGAACAGAAGAAAGATTCTGAGACCCAGGCCCTATCCTTTCACTTTGTAATCTGTTCTATTTGTTCATTCTGACAATGTTTAACTGTTCTCAAAGTCTGTGAGATGTTTGCCTAACTTTCTGATAGAACTTATAGGAGGAAATAAGTAAACCACAGAAAACAAATATTTTCTGTAAGAAATAAGTAATAAATGGGAAAGCTGCATGTGAATGCAGGGCAAGTAGAGGAATGTCATTATCTTTGTACAATCATAGCAATGAGATAGTTGCTTAAGGAAAAATACGCACACGTAATCCGGCACCTACCAGTGTATCAGTGCGTATGACGAGTGATAGTAAAATATCACAGATGTTTAAATTTACAGTTATTGCAGTAAAAGATACATTACCAGTAATCAAACACAGTCATCCCATCATTCTTGTGTTCCATGTTTTTTGTTTCTTGTTTTCTCTTTTGGAGACAGGGTCTTATTATGCAGCTCAGGCTGGCGCCAACTCACATCAACCCTGCTGTCTTAGCCGCCACGGTGCTGGGATTATAGGTGTGCTCCGCCATGCTTGGCTCAGTGTTCTTCCTTGAGAATTTCTGAGAGTCCTCCTTTGTGTGTATCTTTTCTTCTGCTGTCATGGCTGCCTCAGTGTCCTGAACTGATTCAAAACATTTACCTTTCGTGGTCATTTTTACTTTGGGGAAGAGCCAGAAGCCACATGGTGCCAGATTCTGTGAATACGGTAGAGGAGGGTACACTATAATGTTTTTACAAGCTTTCCTTTCTGTCCGATGGCGCTTGGCAACAGCATTCGCCGTATTTTTAATCATAACTTGTAAAGATATTCATAAAAAAAGACTTCCAGAACTGCTTCAGAAAGGGACAAGCACTATGGGATAAGTGAGTTTGAAGTGATGGGGAGTATTCTGAGGGGAATTAATCACAATGTGTCTTCCAGCAGAATGAAGTTTTTAAAATTAAATATTCCCCATATATTTGAATCCCCATATACAGTATTTCAGTACATTGTGTATATGCTTCTAGGGGAGTGTTAGATGAAATCATGTGAATCAAATATTTAGCACAATGTTGAGCATATGGTTTGCGATTGTTTTCCTTACTATCCTTTGAGTTTAGTACATTACTCTGAGTCTAGTATATTACTAATAAAAGTCTGGCTAGTATTTCATGCAAATAAAAATAATAAGAATACCTACTTCAGGAGTGGAAACAACTCAGTTTCTAATTGTATCTTTTCAGATCTAATAGATTATACTGCTTATAGAACTTCCACTTTTGGGGGCTGGGGATATAGCTCAGTGGAATAAGCGTCTGCCTAGAACTTCCACTTTTATTACTTAAATTCTAATCTGTTTTAGCTTCTGTAGTCTGAATGGGGCCCTCAAGGTAAATCCTAGAAAGGGACTCACTAAGTGATAGCAATATTGCTTAAGCAATATGTAGATCAGATCATTTCCACACTTTAATACATTTGACAATATCAAAAATATGCTACTAAAAGTATGAGTTATAAAGTGCTTACAAAGAAGAAAACAAAGGCTTGTTGTAGGGTTCTTATTGCTTCACGTCACACTGTGAGTATGGACAAAGAAGAAAACAGGACTGGTTGGCACAGTAACATGTACCTATGGCAGCTTTTCTAGTTTAGTCTCAGTTCTGGGAATTGGCATCAGACATGGGGATAGGGTTTCAGGAGCAGAGGTGCACAAAAAAAGGAGTAATTGTTCCTGGTTCTTAAAACCTCCAATCATTTTGTGGAAAGTGGAAAATAAATGAGTCAGTTCAATATTGTTGATAAAAGTGATCAGAAAAGTGCTGAATTCGGGGTCATTTTCCTATGTAGTTGGCCTTCTAAAATAACTACTTTATCAAGTTATATGATGTATGGGTACAAATTCCTTATGATGAGTGTGATCATTATATATTCCTAAAATGTACCAACACAATTAATAAATGAAATGAAGTAAAATAACTATTTTATTAATCTAGTTGCATAAGCAGAAGTTGTGCACTGAATATGACGATACCTTTAAAGTTCTATTCTGCCTAAAATACCTACAGGGAACCATAGGTGGCATAGAAAGATTTAGAGAAACAGAGTGCAGAGCCATGTGCACACTCAGGAATGAGTATATGGTGTGCAGTGGTCCAGGGAACTTGGGAGATTCATGGAAAAGCATTTGAATAGTTCTAGGATGTGGTCCTCACTCATTAGATACCAGATGTCACATCAACTTCATCAGTTACATTTAAATTTAAAAGTATGAAATGGGCCATCTGAGCACTTATTTCTGGAAGTTAGTTTCAATGCTGGTAACTCTGAGAAAGTTCCTGTCTGCTGTGAAATGTTTCCACTTTGTCATGGTATGATCTTACCTTTTCCATTTTCTTTCATCAGAGGTCATTTCTACTTTCTATCAGTAGAAAGTCCTTCAATATGAGTGGCGGAAAGCCAATAATTATGCTCTCCTTTAGATTTACTCCAGCCTAAAGATTTAAACCCATGTTCTCTTTTAGCAACACAGTTCCCAAAGAAGTTGTACTAGTTCTTCATGTCTGAAAAGGGCTTGATATATTCAGAGCAACTCTGAGTATTAATTAAACAACATCCCTATGAAGCAAGTAAACACTTTCATCTTTGAAGTAGGTAAACAGGACACAGAGAAAGAAAATTATAGTTTGTTTTATATCATGAACTAGCATAGAACTGACTTCCTGTCTGATAGGTCAACGTACAACAAACACAATATCAAAACACTAATTTGTAAATTGTTATATATCTGTGAGTCATCAGCGCCTCCTGTGCTTCAGGAACCTGAAGTTTGCATCGTGTTCCAGCTGCCTGCCCTGCCCTTCCTTACCCTGCCTCTTTATTCTTTAGCTAATGTCTCCTTATGCTTCATTATTTACTTCACTCATATACATAATCCCCACTAAAAAGCTTGTCTGGGCTTCTTGTCGCATTTGCAGTCTCCAATCCATTGCTTATGTGGCTTTCTGGACTGCACAACATTCCTCTATCATGGCACTAATTAGAATCCACTGTGATAGTTGACTGAGGAAAGGGAACATTCCTGCTCTTCTTTTTCTCTTTGGCATAATGCCTAGTATACGATATTTACGCAAATATTTTTGAATGAAAAATGCATTTATATATAATCAGTCAGATTGGAAAGAATGTGTGCATAATAAGGAACAAAGGCTAAGTTGATTTTTCACTTACTATAAATGTCAGGTCAGAAGGAAATAATTCAAGGATACAGGCCGACAAGATTCTACCATCTTGTGGTGCTGCATTGTCTGAAGCAGGGAGATTTCTAGGTTTGCCACGGCAGGAGGAAATAATGTAAGAAAAGTGCACACTGGGTATAAAATTTCACTTTGACTGTCATTTCCAGTCAAAAATCATTGACCAGGACCACTCGTGACACCTGAAACAGACCATATCTCTGCTTGGCTTAGTCTCTTGTCCACTTACATTCAGTGGCCAGCACATATGACTCCTCAGTGGCCTGCTTTAGCTTCTATAGCTCCTTTGCACACCCAGAAGTGCCCAGCACACCCCTCAGTGGCTCTTGACTCCTGATGTTTTGTTCAGGAATATTATCAGCTCTATTCTCTGGTCTCCAGCTGGAACGACTCTGAGGAATTGTTTATCCTCCAGTATTCTCCTGTGGAATTATTCTAAAGCCTACCTCTGTGTGACTTTTGCCAGAAATTACACTCTCGCTTGACGTTATCTGATTCTCTGCCTTGCTTCTGACACCTCCTGTGTAGTCTGGATTTGGACTGTCCCCCATTATCCATGGAGGAGCTTGGTCCATATCTCAGCACTTTCAGGAGGTGGTAGAATCTTTAAGAGGTGGAGCCTAATGAAAAGTTTTAGATGACTGGGGACGTGCTCTTGAAGAGGATTTGGAAGAACTGATCTCTTCTTTTCCTCTTGTACCCAACCATAAAGTGAACAGACTTCAGCCATAATCCTGCCATGATTTCCTGCCTTGCCACAGGCCCAAAAGCAACAGGACCAGTCAATCATGGACTGTAACCTCCAAAACTGTGAGCCACAGTAGACTTTTCTTTTTATAAGTTGAGTATTTTAGATATTTGTTGCAGTAACAGAAAGCTAACTTCCTTACCAGTTTTCCTTGAAAATATTTTCCTAAATACATCACTTGTATACACACTGCACCTAAGAGAGCACCACCTCAATAAGACCATAAATCCAGCAATTTTCTGGAAAGAAAGAACAGATACAGGCAAGCACTATAATGTCTACCACAGCATAATGAAAAGCAATCTGGTAGTTAAGCAAAGGGTCAGATGACATGGGATGAGCTATCCAATTCTACCAGCAAGGACTAGAGAAGTGTAAGAAAGAAGTATCACATAGAAAAGGTCACTGAGCAGAGTGACTTCTCTGTAGGCCTAATACTGAGGAAGCAAGGACAGTAGATCAGTGTCCAAAGTTGAAAGAAGCCCTGAGCTTGGTAGTATCAGGAGTCATCATTTGAGGAGAGTCAGCTATGCAGTAATGAAAGAGATGGCAGACAGTGCAAGGGCCCATGTCACGTCGGGATACAAAGAGTGTACGGAGCTGTGGAAAGACTAGAAGTCAGTTTGGTGGTGGTCTGGTTCTGGGCTGTTATCAACAGGTCAATAGCTATGCTGAGAGGAATTGGTGGTTAAGATGTGGCCTCTTGGTGGGAAGATGGTAGTAAATACAATGTAAAGACTGTGAGTATAAAAAAGCAGACTAGAGGCTCCAATTTGCGGGGAGTACCTGGTAGGGGAAAAAGCTCAGCATCCCAACTGTAGAAGTGAGCCATACTGCAGGGAGTATTGATAGGCTGCCCTTGCTGGGACGGCTTTGTCTAGATCTCATGGATGCTTTAGCATGCTGGACCTGTAGTTGAAGGATTCATCCCAGAAACCTCTGGCCAACTTTCCCTACTTTGGTGAGAATAGGTTCAACCTTCCATGGCATAGAAGTACCTTCAGCAATAAGTTCTGCAAAGTAAAGCATTTTCTACTAATGCTTCTAGATTTCAAGTAAGAATTAGACTTCCCTTAAACTCATGTTTTAAATTAATTCCCTATCTTTTCTTCGAGTATTTTTATAATTTAATAGTTTACATTTAGATACCAGATACATTTGGAGATTTCTCTTTTCTATAAAGTACAGAATACAAATCTAACTTTGTATTTTTTCTAAAATTCTAATATTTAAATATAATTTTAAAAAATATTTATCCTTTCCCCAAGTGATTGCCATCTTTATCATTTACTAAATTACCCCCTTTTTTTGAGACATGGTCTTGATATGGAGTTCAGTCTGGCCTTGAACTCACAATGTAGCCCAGGCGGGCCTTGAGCTCAAGGCAACCCTACTCCCTCAGCCTCCCAGGGGCTGGGGTTATAGCCATGTGCCACCATAGCTGGCCATTTACTAAATTCTGTATGTACTTGGATCTATTTTTGGACTGGACATTCTGTTCCATTGGTCTCTATTTATGCATCCAAAATGAACTTTTTTATTATAGAAGTTTTATAGCACAATTAATGTAAGGCTAGTCCCTACTCATTAGTTTTTCTTTTTTAAAGGCTTTTAATAGTACATGTTTGCAGTACGTAATGCTTACGTTCCCTTTGTAGAGTTGGTACAACTAGTTACACATCTTGATTTCTTTTTTCATCACCTTTCCTCCACCATTTCTCAGCCTCCTTCCCATTTGGGAAAGATATATCTCCCTCCTTCCTACTGTGTAGCTTTTATTTTGCTTTCTATTAATAATTTGGGTTTATCATGTAAGAGAAACCAAGCAATATTTAAGCTTGTGTCTGATATGTCACTTAACATTATGGTCTCAAGGTTCATACATTTTCCTAGCAATGATTCAAGTTTATATTTCTTTATGGCAGAGTAGTATTCCATTGTGTATAAATACCACATTTTTGTTGGCCACTCATCTATTGAGAGACATATAGGCTGCTCCAAGATTTAGCTATTGTGAATTGTGCTGCTAAATCGTGGACATGGATATGTCACTATCCTATGATGTCTTTAACACTTTTGGGAAGATCCCTAAAGGGAAATTTCTGGGTCCAATGAAATTTTATTTTTTTTAAGGAATTGCCACACTGATTTCCACAGTATTTGTACTAGTTTACATTCCTATCAACAATGTTCTTTTTTTCCCTACAGCCTTGTCAGCCTTCTATTTTTTTGGAGTAAGATGAAATCTCTCTGTTGCTTTAATTTGCATTTCTCTAATGACCAGCGATGTTGAGCATTTCTTCTTCTATTTACTGGCCATCTGTACTTATTCTCTGAAATGTCTACTCATTTTGCTAGTTCATTTTTTATTGTGTTTTTTTGGGGGAGGTTCTAATTTTTGAAGTTCTTG
This sequence comes from Dinomys branickii, assembly GCA_004027595.1. NCBI lineage: Eukaryota > Metazoa > Chordata > Mammalia > Rodentia > Dinomyidae > Dinomys > Dinomys branickii. The sequence continues at coordinate 13,439 of PVLD010020235.1, forward strand.
ATATATTTTAATGTATTTCATATATGTTTTTCCATATGAATTTAAAATTGTACTTTTGTGAAATATCTAGCTATATGGATTATGCCAAGCAACCTAAATTATTTGGTAGTTTTATAATTATTTTTATAATCAAGGGCCAATCAGTTGTCTATTAAATAAAGTTATAAACAATGTTTTTCAAAGGAAAGGAATTATCTGCATTACTGTATGCTGACACTTTAAATGTTTTGTACCTACCCCAAAATGACTCGGACCGATACTCTTCCTCTCAGTGTCTATTAGCTTTTATTCTTTTAAATTTTTCATTTTCATGTTTGACAGAGAATAGAAAAGATGGTCCTAATGTTTGGGCTGGGAGGTGATGTGGAAAGTTTGGAAAACAGATGAGAAATTAACCTAAAATGAACAATAGAATTTCTTAACTGGACTCCCTTGGGTAAACATTTGGTGTCCTTTGTAATTCAGCTGGACTTGGCACAGCATTAGCATCTCATTTCGCGGTGCTGCAGGCTCTTTGTGACTTGGGTCTGAAGTTCTTAGTTTCGGAGCTACCTAAGAACGAGAAAAGGTAGAGGGCTCAAATAAGGAACAGAAAGAGAAAGCATGAAAGTATATTCTTAGGGCTAAATCTAAATGTGGTACTTCAGGAGAGAAGAGTAAAGAGGATTTTATTCCCTCCCCCTCAGCATGTTTTACAAACTGACTTCAGGGTCATTAGTTGAACCATGCTACTCATTTCTGATTTTTCAAAAACATAAGCATGAAATGAAAAAGAGGCAGAGGTAACATAATAGAGGAAGGGGCCTTCAACAGAAATCCTGTCAGCTATGGAAGACGTCACATTATTCACCCTGCTTCTGGAAATGGAAATACCAGTGGCGGCCTTGATTGGTCTTCACAATTTATTTTCAGCTGTTTATAGGGGGGGGAATTATACAGATAGTAAACAGCACATTTAAAGTAGAAAATATGATCATTACTCAAATATAACCTTCACTTACTTACTCAACTTATTCAATGTATCTTTAACTTCCTGATATAACTTTAACTTCAACTAAAACCTTAACTTCCTAATATTTGGAATACTGTTAATGATTTCTGTTTTGACAGCTTTTCTGTGCTTCATAGAGTAAGTGCATTAAGTATATGAATAAAGTGTACACATTATCTGCTTGTTATTTCTCCCTTGGCAGCATATAGGCGAAAACATTCTAAGGCTTTACTAAGTTATCCGTGGGTAAGTGTGTGGTGTTTTACCTTCTATGAAGTCTTTGCTGTCAGGAGTTGTCACATTGATTATTTTCCCTTCTAAAACTCCATCTGCAATGTCACATAGAAAAATGACTTAAATAGATGAGTTTATAGTATATTATTTAGTTTGAAATAAGTTATCACTTTTGACATTTTGGAACACGTCTTATGGAAGAAGTTAATAATTTCAATAGGTAGGTAATAAAGGATAATGAATCACATACTTTTTTTCCCAGACCAGATTTCTCTGCATCTAAATTTTCTTCTTGGAACTAAACACCTCAATTCATGTTAATTTGCATTTCTGTTACAATAAACTATCATGAAAACCTGAGGTTTGTCATCAGAAACCATCAGGGACCAATTTCTTAATCTTATTGCACCCAAAGTTTAGCTTTGCCCCGACCAAGGACGGCAAAATATTTTTTCCACCCCATAAGCACGGCATTCCTGGAATTCTTTTTTAGTGCAGCAAGTTGAATGTTTACTTCATTACAATGATCTCTTTTTATTAGTACACGTTTGCAGTACATCATGATTACATTCATTGTGGGGACTTGGCACACGTATATAACGTATCTTAATTCTTGTCTCCTTCTCTCCCCATTCCTCCCTACTACCTCCAACTTTTATTCCCTTTCCCATTTCAAAACCCTCTATTTCCATATTTTTCTTCAATTCTCTTTTTAAAAGTCCGTCTTCCTCCCCCTCCCTCTATCTCGTTTCCTCTCCCATCTGGAAAAGACCTCCCAACCTCTTGTTATCTACCCTTTTTTGCCATTTATTTGTATTTTGGATTCGTCATTTAAGAGAAAGCACACAATATTTAAACCGGAGTGTCTTATTTATTTCGCTTAACATTGTGGTGTTGAGGTACATCCATCAACCTACAAATGCCTCGTTTATCCTTCTTTATGGCAAAGTAGCACTTGTTTATAAATACCACATTTTCTGTCTCCATTCACCTATTGATTGGCATACAGGCTGTTTTCAAGATTTAGCTAGTGTAAATTGCGGTGCTATAAACATGAATATGAACATATCACTGTAATATATTGATTTTAACTCTTTCAGGAAGATTCTTAAAGGGGAATAACTAGGCCAAATGGAATTTCTATTTTTAGCTTTTTGAAGAATCACCATAGTGATTTCCATAGTGGTTGTGCTTGTTAATAGGCCCTTCGTAGCATTCTGTGTCATGCTTACCTGTCCACCTAGCTGCCTATATGTTTGGAGTAATGTAGTCAATAGAACTAGAGGTATTTATTAAGACACATACAGATTCCAAGAATCTGAGGTAGGCTTCACAGTCAGAATAGCCCAAATTTCCATTAAATAGTTGTAAACTTTTAACGAGGATGTCTGGCAGCGAGGTTCCAGATGTGGAATCTCATGAAGACGTGATTAAAGATCACTACATGCCAAGAGTAGTGGTGCGCACACCTCAGCTGCAGCCGGCTGACAATAAGGTTATGCACTTTTAGGTTGAGTGCTGAGCACTTTCTAAAATATTAGCCTTGGTTGAGAAGTTTAAAGAGACAATGATGGAGGAGATGAAACTTGCCAGTCAGACATTAACAGGCTGCAGGATAAGCTGACAGCCACCAAGAGGAGTTAGCAGGACCAGTAGAGTATGATAAGAAGCCACCTGTGCAGCATAAACCAGACACTGTCCAAACAGGAGGCGATCAACACCCTAAAGATGTCCACCAAGGGACATTCTACAAATAACAACAGTCAGTGTTTTACCAGTAGGTGCTGGTGACTGTTCCTTCCAGAGCTGCTGCCCATGCCCAGAGCTGCACAGCTGATCCTGCACAGGACTGCAGATGCCTCCAGGGAGGGATTTGAGTATATTTGTGACTAGTAAGGCTAATACAGAAGTTGATGTTGATAGTGAAATGGAAAACAACACACAATGGATACTGCAGTTTTCCTTATGCCATTTTTTACTGTGCAGTTTTTAAAATTAGGCCTTAATTTCAGTATATAAGAATCACAAACATTTTGTATCTTCAAACTCAATTATATAGTAATTGATTTGTTATCTATAGAATATATATACATTTCTGGATAAAATGCTTAAGATGTCAAACTGACATTATTTCTTATAATTGAAAACAATCTCCAGATTCTATTTTCAGGATCTGTTCATACATTCACACCCCACCCTCAGGAAATGACCTTCCAGACTTCATATCCTGTGGGTTTATTATCTTTTTCCTCAGCTCTCCAGTGCCTTCTCTGTACCAGAATAATAGCTAAAGGAAACTCATGTCAATAAATTTATACTAATATTAAACTTTTACTCTATGAAACTTTAATGAAGGAAAACTTAAGATTTATTAAAGTAGGCTTTACAAATATTTTTAAAAAGAGAAATAAACAAATATGCATAAACTACACTGTTAGAGATGGGACTGAGATAGATATTTTATGTTTTGTTTTGGCAGTGATGGAGATTGAATCCAGGACCTACCTAGACAAGTGCTCCATCACTGAGCTACAGCCCCAGACTTTTTTTTTCTCTCTTTTTGAGATAAGGTCTTGCTAAATTGCCTAGCCTGCCCTCAAACTTGGGATCCTCTTACCTGAACTTCCAGAATAGCTGGGATTACAAGCATGCTCACTATGTCTAGTGAGCCAGTGAGGATATAATTTATTTCTTTGTATTGATTAATCATTCTCAGCTAGTAACTATCAGGCTAGATGCCAAGTACTGACCGAGACAGGCAAGATCAGGACAAGCAAGACTGAAGCAAACAGCAGTATCTTTTAGGTTGGCTGCAACCTGGTCAAGGGTGAGAAAGCCGCTGGCACCAAACAAAGGAAGGGGCCCCTAGTCTATAGGTTTATTTTAGGTATGGCAGGGGGAAATCCCATTAAGGAGGGTGGAAAATTTAAGTTTCTCCGGAGCAATTGATAGGTCTGGTGCCTCTAGGGGAGGGCAGGGCAGGAGGACACTGGCATGTTGCTGATTTACAGCATGGCATTCTGTAGATTTATGAGGTTACCTGCAAGCCTGAGAACTAGGCCTGGAAACCGTCCTGATAAACAGATTTAGTCTCCTGAACTGAGTGCGGGGCTTTCTCTGAACAGACTGGTTGTCTGTTGGAGTTTTTCTCTTCAAGTTGGGCGGGGTACAATGTGAGGGACCTAACAGTAACTTAATGGCTTTCATGATTTTGAAAAGTAATATTAAATGTGAACTAATAATACTAGTTTAAATACAATAAATTTCTTCTTAAAATGGCATCATTAATTTCATAGACTTAGCTCCTAAATTCTTATGATTATACTTACTCAACAATTTGCTATTTTCATCTACTTATATATATATATTAGTCTTAAAGCTTTAGGCATTGTTTATTCACTTTGGCTTCAATAGCACATTTATAATGCTATATATTGGCTCTGATGAGAAAGTTTCTTTAGCTTTAAAAAACTTTAATATGCTGCAAGTTATTTTTCAAACTGAATTTATTTTCAAAAATTGCTATATTATTTTACTGTGTGCGGGCTGGGGATATAGCTCAGTGGAATAAGCGCTTGCCTAGCAAGCGCAGGGTCCTGAGTTTGATCCCCAGTACCGCAAAAAAAAAAAAAAAAAAAAAAAAAATCTTATTTTACTGTGTGCATTATATTTTAAAGATGACTTGAATAAAATTTTTTAGTGTAATAGGTAAAACCAAAACTCTTACCCAAACTGACATCATATTGCCTTGGTGTGAGAGGAGCTGCAAAGCCTCCTGTGTCATGCTTATCCAAGCAATAAATTATGTTTTTAAGCAAAAGTCATACTATGAAATTTCTTTAGCATTTTCTGAAGTAAAGGTATTAAATGTATAGTATTGGGAACACTATTTTGCTTTTCATCAAGTACAATTATTTTCCACTTGGTGGTGGAAAACAATAGTATTCCCCACATCACAAGAGAACAAGGTAGATTTCTTATATTTTGTTTTCTCTTTCATATTGAGTCCAGTTTTAATTAGTTCCCAATAAAGTTTCTTCCCAATCTATAACTTAATTTCATTAGCCTCTTAACCTAGAAGCCTTTTAGCAAGTAATCTTAAAACATCTGAAAAATAGTTATCAAATTCGAATTTAATGCTTGATATTGTTTCCTTAAAAGTTATTTCTAAAGATAAATCAGTCAATTTAATTTTTAATAGAATACAGATATTAACCTCTCATTAAGTGTTCATCTTCTCTGTAATTTCCTAAGTCAAGTGATAACAAGTGCTTCCCGTTTTAGTCTCTCTTGAGAAATATGCTAAGAATATGACACATATACAAATAGGCTAATATGTGAAGAAAGTAGCAAAGAAGAAATTAAATGAAAACTAAGTGCCTTTGGGATTTAGAACTCTTAGGAAGTCTTGAAATCTAGGTTAAAAACAGCAAGCAAAGAGAGACTCAAATTCACACTCAGGTGCTATAGCTACCACTTGATTGATGCCATATACGGTTAGCAAATTCTGACATAGGAAGCAATTTATTTTGAGTTGTTTTGATTTGCATTAACTCTTGTCAGCTTTTGTACCTTTATAGGTCTTTTTGTGAATCTGAGGAAAGCCATGAACCCTAGTCTCAGGAGGGAAGTGCACTAGAATGCAGTCACACAAATTTGCATGCAGTTCAGCACATTTATAGACTCACTGAAGCCTACCTATTAGCTGTTTGGGGTTTGCATCCATCAAAAACATAATGTTGCAAATAAGAAAAAGCCAGGGCATGTCCTCTGAAGGCCAAGATGCCCTTGTGCCTAGGAAGAGAGTAAACTTAGTTCATGACTATAGGAAAAACTGGACCTGGAAATTCAATACCGCCAGGACAGGCACTCTCTGCTGCACATTTCTGCTTGTCTTCGCTTTTCTTGGCATGTTGAGATTCTTGGCAGTAATCTCATTTTCTCCTGCAGCAGTATTTTCTTCACATGGTAGAGAACATCCATGCCAGCAGATCTGTATTTGCAATACCAGGAAAACAGTTTTCCTGAGTGTCTTTGTATCAAACAGAGATGGGTCCATCTTTACATTGGTCACTTGCCATCACGGTTGCTCTCACTGACCAAGTCTGAGTTTCATTTCTTGCTCTGTGAAAAAAGGAAGGAGAGGCAGAGTGCATGACCACAAGAAAGAAGATGGAACATCTTAAACACCATAAGTGATCTCTATTTTCTTCTGCTTAGATAGCAAAGATAATAGCAAGGAATTACCTTTCCCAACCTTTATGGGAGAACTGTTCCAAGTCCTAACCAAACAAAGATGAGAGTGGAGGGCAGAGGAGTAAGTTTACAACCAGAGGATAAACTGAGGCTGTGTGAAGGAATAAGAGGCTGTCTGTCTGCTGTGCTGGTAAGTTGGCTAGACCCTAAAAACAATGTGCTCACACTTGCATGCACATATGAACATTTAAAATATATTTCACTGATATAAAGAATAAGGGGCGTACAATTTATAAAAATGATTCAACGTTTATCATGTGTATAATTTCCTTCTGGTCATTTGACTTTTCCTAAAGCTTTTGCTGACTTTTGGTGAATTTTCCTTTAACTTCTCATTAAACTATAGTTAGAATTGACGAACAAGACTACTCATTTATCAATGGTGTGAGCAATTTCTTTGCTTATAAAGAATAGTTTTCAAACACTTAGAGGGTAGTTATTTAATGTTTTGGGTTATTCAGAAAGTAAAAGCTACTCATGATATCTTTCAAGTTTACTCTGTATTTTCTTGATCATGTTCTTGACTCTCGAAAACTCAACAAAACAGTAATTAAAGTCTTACTTTGTGGTATTTGCCAATTGCTGTGGTATAAATACTCCCAAACACAACTGCTTTTATGCTACCAACAGGGCAACACTAAACACAGAATTGGGAATGACATGCACCAGCACTGCACAATACAGTATCACCATGTGGTAGACATAAATGATTTTAAAGCCATGTATGAGGCTGAAAGCAGTAAAATAACTAGAAGATTTTTGGATTGTATATTAGCTTTTTACATATGACTTGTGTAATTGAAAGTATTTGTACTTCTTTATGAAGGCTATATTGGAAAATCATCTAGTAGAGTCTAAAATTTTTAATGGTGACCCTAGTGAGCCAGACTAAACCAGTTCTAGTAGATGGTTTCCTGGTTCCAGTAAAGCAAAGGTGCCGGGAATATAGCTGAGTGGCACAGTGCCTGCCTGCCAAGTGCGAGGTCATGAGCTTGATTTTCAGTACTAAAAAAATACATAAAATAAAAACAAAAATAAATAAAATTCCAAGATGGATTTTCCTTTGGGCTGGGGACATAGCTTAGCAGCACAGTGCCTGCATGGCAAGCACAAGGTCCTGAGCTTGATTCCTGGTACCAAAAAAAAAAAAAAAAAAATCTAAAGAAAAACCCAAGTCAGTAAAGCAAAGGTTAGTGAGTAAATAACAATTTAGGGTCATCATTAATAACTTAGTTGACATGCAGAATCAAGGATCTGCCTTGGCATCACTGTGATTTATCCAATACAATCTACTTTAAAACTGGACTTAGGGGGATATTGCATATCAACTGTAGTCAAATTGGAATGGCTTTACTTTATGGTTCGATGAGTCTTAAGATTATTCATTTTGGATTTTATCAAACACATTTTCTCTTTTATTAGTGCTAATGACCAAAAGGTTATTGTATAACCTTTACAAAAAGTATAATTTCCATACTTTTATAGTTTAGCTGGAGAAGAAAGGAGATGCAGTCTCTGAAATCCTTCTCTGCTTTTTCATTGGTGTAATTAAAATCTGACATCCATTTCTTCATATTGTGAACTATATCAGTATCTTTTTAACACTCTGGTAATCTTATAAAAACTATACTAGACAATATATGACAGTGAAAACTAGAAAATGTTATTATCTCTAATATACTACCATCTTTTAGTGAATAAGACTGCTCTGAAATAGGACTAAAGCAAAATAGTGAGAAACACTATTTTCTAAGTAAAATTTTTTTGGACTCATATTTAGCACTGAATATAAATATATCTTCTGGTGGCTTTCCTGCAACCCAAATTCTTAGGGGCTTTAAGCAGCAAAGGACATGGATAAATGAGAGTACTGCTGAAATACATTATGTTGGAAACTGGATAGTAATTATTTCATTTAGCAATTGTTTTATCTCTGATGTTATGTTGGACACAGACTTGTTAATTTTAAACACAGGGCAGTTGTAAAACCCTACCCACTTTCTCAGTATTAAAATATTGTTAAATTTAAGTAAATAAAAGACAAAACCGTATAATTATGTGAGATACAATATATCAAAGTTTTTCTAAGGAATTGTTTATAAAGAAAAATAATGAAGCAAGTAAGAGAAAGAATTTAGAGTCAAAGAAGAAAATCATCAGACACGGTTGAACATAAATTTATATTAGCATTCTGATATTCTCGGATGTTAAAAATGGAAAGATTTGCAGTTCATAAATGTCCATGTGCTATGACAAAACAGGGGTGCCGATGAGGTGACTGTACAGCTGTACTTTGACTTGTTCATTCTGGCAGTGCCAGATCACAGGATCATCCCTTTCTGCTCTAATGGGACTCAGAAGCAGCCTAGTCCTTCCACGGTGGGAAAGGACGGTTAGAAACTGGGAACTAGCCTAAAGATGAAGAGTTGGGCTGGCCAATGACAGGGTTACTGAAGTCCGAACCAGGTGAGGCAAGGGAGACCCATATGTTCCAGAAAACAAAAAAGGACAGGTTCCTGAGACAGAAGAGTGAAGGAGAACAGAACTGACACATCTCAAGGCTGGCATCTCCTTTGGAAAGACAAAACAAACCTAAACTTGACTCCCTGAGGCCCAGTGAGAGCCTGAGGTAAAGGCCTACAGACACAAGGTAGACACATCAGTCACATCCATGCCAAACATAAACAGGCCCTGGGAGGGCTTTGTGAGATTAGCCGAATGTATCATGTCATGTCAGTCGATGAAAAAAGATGAATAAATATGTGAGATTAGTATTTTATAACTAGGAGAGGTAACATTTCTTTACATCAGAGTAAAACTATAGTTAGATTTCTACAAGTTAGCAAAGGATAGCAGATAAAAATCTGCTGGGCCATATAATCCTATCTCTTCATATATGAGAGTAAAAAAGTGGTTAAACTGGAAAAACAAATCATCACACAGTAATTTCAAGAGATCCTCGTGTAACATGGACTGCAAAAAGCATGAAATACCTGGGGGTGGGGAGAAACCAGCTTTATTAGCAATTCAGAAGGTATGTTGACTTCTAGAACAGAGACTGACCTTGTGAGAAGTAGAAAGAAGAGTGAATTTTTAGTCAGAAGGGCCTACCTTGAAATCGATTTGTCATTTATTAGTAGAAGAGTCTTAGGCAAATTATCTTCTGAGTTTTAATTTTCTCATTTAACAAAATGAGGCCAGCAACACTTACACCATGAGGTGTAAAAGTGAGAAGTCACTTAACACACTTGGCAGAGAGGAGACATTTAGTGAATATTAGTTTCTCTGTTTAGCCAAGTGTTCAGTGTAGGAGTTTATGTCATCAGTGAGGATGATCTGTAAGATATCCCCAGGGCAAAACTTGCCCTGGCAGATGACTAAAGTTATTGTGTGATGCAGAGTCCTGAACCAAACCGCTAATAGTACTCCCTTCTTACTTCCTGACATAGCCTCACCCTTGGGAAGTAGCTACTAGACTTCTCTGGAAAGGTTCTCATGCTTTTCAGAAGTGCTTCTTTTCATTTATTTATTTATTTATTTATTTATTTTATTTATTTATTTTTGCAGTACTGGGGATAGAACTCAGGACCTTGGGCTTGTAAGGTAGGTGCTTATTCCACTGAGCTACATCTCCAACTCTTCTCATGCTTTTCAAAACAACAAGCCCTCAGTCTGGTCCACATCTGTCTCCCCCATTCATGAATATTCCATTAATTCTTTGGGTTTTTCTGGGGGGTAATCTGGGTGGAACAGGGTCTTAAGATCCCCTTTTACACCCCAAATCTTCAACTTTCTGGTGTGTGGCTATGTGCATAATCTGTAACCCCTGGGCTATGATTTATTAAAGTAGGGCTCCTTAGAGAACTATGCACCATACCTGTTTGAGATATGCATATAATATTTCTTAAAAGAGTGCCGCCACTGGGGGTAAGGTGGGAAGAGGATAAGCGTTCCTTAGGTTAGATTCTTTCTACTAAATAGAGTCAGAGAGTGTTTTAACCCAGACTTACATTGCTAGCTGCAAAACCCCACAAGAATAAGAGAATTGTCACCCAATGCAAATTTTTCTGGATGGATTCCCATCCTGAATCTCTGTTATCCCAACATGTGGCATCTAAGAACATTTGGAAAGACAGAAAGAAGACTGCTACACTACATTGATCTGACTTAGTTATACAGTCTACCTAGATAAACAGGAGATACAATCTCCTTCAGTATCCCAGAAGAAAATGAAATGATTAGGAGAACACACAGCATTGACAGGCCACAGCGTGCTTTAGGAAGATATTATGAAATAGTCCCTCTTCCTCATAAACCAATGCTCACAGATTAACAACAATTTGCTTCTACAAGCAAAAATGAAATGTGGAGATAGAAGCTCGATTATATTTTCACAGTGTGGAGTTTTGACATAACCAATTTTTTTTTTTTTTTTGGTACCAGGAATTGAACTCAGGACCTTGCACTTGCCAGGCAGGTGAGGTGCTGCTGAGCCATCTCCCCAGCTCTAAAATTTGTAGCATAACCATAAAGCTCACTGAGAGGATAAGGTACAGTTTCCAACAAGTCAAGGCTCCTGTTTAAGAAATCAACAGTCTTTCACAGAGTACTATAACACAGATAACACCATGAAAATACAGAACTTAATTTCAGAGCAAGAAAATTACATTTAAAATAATTCCTCTCTTAAACTTAAAAGGGTGAATGGCCACTTTCTTCACACCATTTTAAACACACTGTGTATCTAAGTGATGCTTTCTAACATGTCTGTGATATTGCTTCATAAATTTCCTGCAGTAATATTATAATAATAGATCATGAGCAAGATGGCTTATATTTTAATTCTATGACCATCAAATTTGAAGGGCAAGCCAGAGAGCATCTATTTCTTTTCTTCCTTTTTAAGGCTAAACTGCATCAGGTAAAAATCTAAAGAAGAATGTAGTATCTTCTTTGAACCCCTCAATAACCAGATGTTGAATAATAATTAATATTTCTGATATGAATTCCATGCCTTGTGATCTTTACATTTGAGTACTTATCTGATTTAAGATTAAATGAATAAAATAATGTGTAAGTAAATGAGTAAATTCTATGATTCTATTAAAGGATTCTCTGGTAAACAGCCAATCATATACCTCTGTCTGGATGGCAAGACATCTCCCCTATAAAAACACATAAAAATGGATTCCACCATTCATCCTTCTGCCACTCCTACCAATAAAAACAAGTCCCATTCAAAGCAGAACATTTAGCTCTCTGTTAGCAACAGAAAGAACACTTCCCCAGCAACAGGAAAACCCAAAAAGGACATCTATTTTTAAAAATAAAATGTGAAGCCCTCAGCATTTTGCTGCTGTAGTGAACAAGAGAGTATAAACTTATCAACGAAAGTAGGTGTGTTATACACTTCAGGAATAAAGAGCCTGCATGTACATGCCTTTTATTTATTTGCTTTGTTTTTGTACACCAGACTTTTTCTTGGCATTTCTGCTGATTTCTCTGCTCATGGATATTTGCACATATGGTCATTATAACGTAGGAGGTGTCTCATTCTAAGTGCAAAGGTGGTGATTCAAGGAGTTCATTACCATACACAAAATAGTTCACAACAGGCTATGTCACATTACTCTGCAGCAAGGTTTTTGTAAAAGGTGCTGATGAATATGCTTGTTGAACAAAAGTGATAGGAAAATGAACTGCAACTTGTTATTGTTAAGTATCACAGTTTTAAAATAGAAAGAAATATTTGGTAAGAAGCATTTTATCTCCAGCCACAGGGCATTGTCTAATGATTAAAATAACAACCTACTGTATTAATGCAGACAGTATGTTAGTGCTAATCTAACTATATGTTTCAACCTCCTGACTTTACAGTAAATGAAACTGTGACTTCACTTTTCCTCCGTAAAAATGGAACTCGCTGAGACAAACCTTAACTACAGATGTGCTAGGTTTCATCCTTTTCTTATTTCCTCCTTTGCCTGAAAATAAAAACATGAAATCAAAGGCTAATTGACAGTTATGATTTATTTAAAATTAAGGACAAAGATGGTTAAAAAATGTTAGTTTTTTCTATTAGCTTAATAAATATACTTAGGATAGAGTATATACATAATTCTGAATTATACATCTATACATTTGTATATACATATCCATGTATATACACATGAGTGTATATGATTTTTTAAAAAATATTCGCTTTGCTACCATTCATATAAAATTTAGCTCCTTAGGGGTCAATTTTCTCATTTGTAAAATGAGAATAACAACTGTTCTTACTTTTTAGGATTGTTGTGAAATATATAGAACCTGGCACATGGAAAGAACCTAATAAACATTAGGTAATTAGGTATTTGATCTATGAGGTATGATAAAAAATATAGTCTTTAAATTTTTAAAAAACTGTTACTCTTTTATGAGTGTCTTTATCTGCAATATTGTGACGGCCTTTATGTTCTCAATCAATTCAAAACGTTTACCTTGTATCACCACTTTGACTTGGGGAAGAGCATGAACTTGCAAAGTGGCAGATCTGGTGGATAACTTAGATAAAGACCCTAAATTCAGTGAATAAGAACATCTGGACACATAAGCCTACTTTTCCACTGGCTGGTATTTGGCAGTAGCATTAACTATATTTTTGTTCACACCTTGTAAAAACACTCACAAGAGAGGATTCCAGGACTGCTTCAGAGAGTGGCAAGAATGAAGTACGGGAAAATATTTTGAGGGAGTTAAATGGCGACTTTTTTTCTACAATAGGAAACTATTAAAGATTTTTAAACACTATGTATTTTGATCACATCTTTCTTTTGTGTGTGAGTGTGCACGTGTCTGCATGCATATTTACTCTCCAAATAAACTTATTCAATAAAACAATCAGTTCCTTGGGTCTACAGATAAGCATATGAACACAATTTTGTTATGTACTTCCTTTTGTCTCAGAGTTGTGAAACTATTCTGTAGAATGCGCTATTGGTGAATACATGACATTAGACATGTCAACTCATATAATTTCACACCACAAGGTGATACAACATATTCAAACAAAAAATAATTTAGAAGGTATGCACATCTTATGAAAGAATGCAGACTTCAACAAAAGAATCTGTTATAAATATATAAAACCTGAAGGAGTTGAAGGAGCAAGTCCTAACCTAGATAACTTTGCAAACAATGCCTTTTAGAAGAAAGACAAAAGGAACTACATGTAGCTACTACATGATATTTGAAAATTTTGCTTCCCAAGAGGGTAGGGGCTAGCAATTCTGATTGTTGTACATGTTTGCTAAAAATGAACAATGAAGTGCACAAATATAGATGGCAGGCACCAGATTTCCCACTTGTGAAGTAGTAATTACATATACATAAGCAAGGAGAGGAAACTAGAGAGATCCTCTGGTAATGGATTCGAGTTGGAGAAAGCATTATGGACTCATGTTAAGTTTAATACAGATAGAAATGGTTATATATGGAAATATTTACAGACAGATGCATATGCACAGATCAGTATGCATCTTTGCTGCAAAAGCATCAAAGAAATGACATCCCAAACAGCAAACAGTACTTGTAGAACCTACATCTTGGTTTCTAATACCAACCTCCAATAAAAGGAACCAAGGTTTCTTAGAGAAATGGCTGAGTTTAGGCCTGGGGCACGATAAACTGGGAGTGTCTTGTATGAGGAGAAGGAACAAAAACAAAAATAAGAAACCACCACATATTAAAGGGAAGCTATTAAAGGACATAGAACAACTGAAAGAGCTCCAGGGAACAAAGCTGGGACAATTTGAACAAAATAACCAAACCAGTATTGGGTTATAACCCAATATAGAAAATATTTATGGGTTCATACTCATGTAAATTAATTACTAAATAAAAAATGGAAAAGAGACACATCTCCCATGCAAAATAACTTCATTATTTATTTATATATTCCATCCTGAAAAGCAGCATAAAGTCCCATTCTCTAGCTGTGGGCTGCACATAGTGACTTTCTTCCAAGAAGTACTGCATGAAAAATGGGGAAAAATAATATTACAGTTATGAAACTTGACAAACATGACCATGGTCAGGTATGAAAGGTCAACATCAACAGTGATGTGGCAGCTGTGGTGGCATAAACTTATAAACCCAGTTACTCTGGAAGGTGAAGCAAGAGGATCCCAGGTTAGAGAACGGTCTGGACAATGTTTTTAAAAAGGCTGGGAACACAGGTCAATGGTACAGCACTTGCTAAGTATGCATGAAGCCCTAGATTCAATCCTAGTACTGCAAGGAGAACAAAAGCAATGATATCTAACCTTTAAGGGTAATAAAATCTACAGCAATGGTGTTTTTAATATGTTAAATACACACAAAATATTTGCTACAGTGGCTGGCCCATAATTGAAATCAGTGTCCATAATTAAGAATTAAATATCTAAGTGACTATATTTTTGTAATTTAACAGTACTTCTTTTGAAAACTATTGAGTGAGATGCTATTGATCTAATGCATCCAAAATATACCACTAACTTTCATATATTCATAATACAGTCATATTTAAGTATTTAAGTTATTGTAGATTATTGAAGAGCTTTGTGAAAATTATCATTTGAAGATTGCCTCTGCTGTTAGCAGAGTTCCATACAGTATTATTTCTGCTTGTCTCTTGGTCTTCAGTGGCTCAACATTAACTCAAAAATCACCCGGGAAGAAGAAAGCTCTTGTAGGGTTATTTGAAGCTAAACTAGGAAGCCCTAAATGCTCTGAGATGTGTGCTCACTATTGCCCTTGTAAAGATACAATTGGAGGTATCGTGGTGGTGTCTGTTCTGAGATTGTCAGTCCTCTATTGCTCGTGCATTATTTCAATGTGGATTTGTGGCCTTTAACCCTAGACCTTGTTAATGAACACATACTGGTACCTGTTCAGGAGAGGTGGTAGATGCTGCTAATAATTTTGCATTATGAAGAAACTCAAGTTAATAGTTTAATTTAAAAAATGTATATTCTTCAAATTAACTAGAATAGAGGATTTTGAATGTTTCACTGCAAAGTAAGGATGTTTGAGGTGATAAATGTGCTAATTTTTTATTTTATTATACAGTATAAATTTGTACAATTATGTCAATTAAAAATAGAACTAGAGTGGTCTACACCAAAAGTTTTCAATATGACAACTGTTTGATAGGTGCAATTTGGGGAGCTGATAGACAATTTAGATATTCAAATCTTCACTTGCAGGTATAAAAATTACTGGCAGTGGCTGTTTGAATACATTTCACATTTGATTTTTGCTTCTTACCTATTTTTGACTTCCTGTGTCAGTAAGACTGATTGGACACTGTTGTTGAATACCAAACCTTTTGCAATAATAGCCACAGATGTATTGATCATGTGCTTAAGACAACTTGTTTTAAATTTCTTACAACCAAAAGGTCCAACACCTCAGATTATCTCCTCCTAAGTTTCCTTTATAACAACTGATATGAATAGGATGTTTTTAAGATCACATGAAATGGAATTGCAATCATTACCAAATTAGGTACTTACTTTTTTTTTTAAAGACAGATATTGTATTCTATTTCCAACTATATAATGCAATTTCCTTAACTCTTTGAAATAGGGTATCATACTCACTTTGCTTCCCTTGCTAGCAAATTACTTCACAGGTTGGTTCCAACCTCAAGTTGCTCCTACATCTAATTTACCCCCTTAAAACAAGTGAAAACTGTCTTGCTTCTGGAAAGGGAACAGGAAAATAAAACTGTTAGTTTATTTAGTTCAGGCCTTAGTTCAGGCCAGGCATCTAAGTTACAGTTTTAGTTTGCTAGCTGCTAACTTAAATATTAATGAGCCTCTGTCTCTGCTTTCTTATTTACAGAATGGAACAGGATCTTTTTCCAGGTTCCTTGTCTCTAGCATCTCTTGGTTTCCCTTAATACCTCAGTCCAGGTTGTGTTTCCCAATCTTATTTCCTATTTATGGCCTGGTTATTCAATACCAGTAATATATTTTATTGTATTACAGAGGTGAGCGTTTTGCTGGTCCAGAAATGTGGAAATTATGTACAAAGCATAGATTAAAACAACAAAAACTACTTTGCTATAATTAGCTGAATGGAGCAAAAGTCACGATTTTTCTTTAATTTTGACAGAGTTGCTTACATGAACCATTTGGTTTTCTTGATGGGGACACACATGTCATACAGGTTCGTAATGCTTTACTCTGTTTCGAGAATTTAAGAGTAACATTGTAAGTAAATTACACTTAACACAATAGTGGTTTTGTGGAGGCAAAAAGATTCCAGTAAGGGGGAAGGAGGAACTACTGACTTTAGTTTTTCAGAATGCCTTTGTATCTTTTTAAGAATGAGATGAAAGCATTTCGCTTATTGTATCTGAAAATTTACTTTTCAATTTCTTGGAAAACCGGGTTCTAACATAAAACTGGTGCAATCTGACAGTTCGCTGGAGTAAGGTACTTTATTCCGATTCAGAAAGGAGCGCCTCTAACCCCCACACTGTTAACACATCTCCCGGCAGAATGCGCATGGCGTCAGTCTCAGGGACTTCTAAGCACCTCGAGTTCCAGTGGGGTCCCCTTTAAGGTGGAACTATTTACAGTATCTGCTGGGATTTGCTCAGTGTGATACCCAAACACGCTAAAAGTAAAAGCCGTAGAGAGGAGAAAAAGCAAAACCTGCACTGATTTATTTTAAAGGTCTCCCTCCTACACGGAGCAAAACCTAACCCTGGTGGTTACTACTGTGCAGGTGCTGGTGAACCAGCTGAGCAGCGGCGCTCCTCGCGCGCAGCACCGGGACCCGGGGGAAGCCGATCCGCCCGTGTCACGTCTACAACCTGTCGCGCACCCCTGTGAAGAACTCACTGAGGATTGGTAGAGACAGAGGAAAGTTTCGGTCAAGTTTCGGACGGAAGGACTGCGCTGGGAGCACTTTCGGATCATCCGCGGAGCGCAGGCGGAGAAGGAAGCCGACTACCTCCGCAAGCTCTCCGGGCGCCGCAGGATGGAAGTTTTCCCGTCGGGAAATCGGCCTCCTTCTTCCCTAGACGCCCGAGGTCCTCAGCGCCGTCAGTCCAAGGGTCGGCCTCTGCCAGGGTTGCCCCTCCACAGGGCTGGCCCAGCCCGGCATGTGGAGGACAAGCGACCTCCGCGGCACCGAGTACCAGGTCCCACGCGACCCCGGCTCCCGGGCTCGTCGGCACTGACAGCAGCGCCAACTCGGCCCGGGCGCCCAGGCCCGGGATTCTCGCCAGCGGCGTCCGGCGGGTGCCTGAGCGCCCGCCCCTGCTTTTCCCCGCGCCGGCGCTATGGAGACGGTCACGAGACGCCGGCGGCCCCTGCGTCGGCCAATGGGAGCGCACGTCGCGGGGGGACGCGGACGTCGCTCTTCCAAGATGGCGGCGCGTCCGTCGCGAGCAGCCGGGCCGGGGGGAAGCCAGCGAAGCCGAGTAAAGCCGCCGCCCGGGAGGAGACTGAACGAGCAGTTGCCGCCGTTGGCGGCGGCCCGGGCAGTTTTCACTGCTGCTACGGCTGTTGCCATGCGGCGAGGCTAGGGAGGACCTCACTTCCCCGGGGTGTAATAATGTTAACAGAGGTAAGCGGCGACGGCGGCCAGTGTTTACCTGTGAAATGGGGAAGGGACCGGCGCCAGCCTGTCAGAGACCATCTCCTGGGCCGGTGGCCTCGACCCTCCACCGCGGGTTTCAGGGCCCGAGGAGCTTCGGGGATCCTACAAGTGCCCCCAGAGTGGGAGCTGTGCTGACTCAACAGAGTCCCACCACCTCGGGCTCCCGAGCGGCGTCCTTCGCGGTGGCCACTTGCCGGGCGCCCCTGGCGCGGGGCTCCCGCCTGCTGCCGGTGCCTCCCAGCCCAGCGCTGCTTTCCGCGTCCCCCGCGCTCGGCTCCGTGGCCGCGCCGCCCCTCCGCGTTGCTGCCCCTTGCTGTACTCCTGGGCTTGCCCGAGGTCTCACTTCGCGGGCTCCAGGGCCCTGCCCCTCCTGGCTCGGTCAGCCTGCAGGGTTCGTCGCTCGGCCAGACCGGTTTGTTTTCCGCTCCCTCCATGGCTTCGTGCGGCGGACCTTTTCCCTGAAGCTTCACTTGCATAGCTCGGTGTTGTTCTCCTCCCCCACGTCCTGTCACCTTTGGTTTCGATCGTCGTAGTCGCAAAGTTTAGTTCAGCATCTATCGTCTTGATCTGCGCCTGGCCCCTTTGCTACTCTCTGTGGAGCGGTTTTCTCCTTGGACCTGAAATGGAAGTAGGGCAGCAAGGACGACCCAGTCAGTTTCCCTTTTGTAGTGCCTGCTGCCCATTGCAGGAACCAGACTTTTTGAAGAAGTAATTTGCCTTTGCTAGCAGTAATACAAGGCGAAGAGCTAAAGAGCTGTCCCTGGGTGCTTGGCCGAAAGTTAGCACGGTTCAGTGTAGTGGTCTGTGCAGATACGGGTATCGTCCAATGTAAGATACTGAAGCTTGTGGATTTGATAAAATACTTTCTCAGAAGCTTTTCACTTTACGTATTGCGAAGATCTTGATGTCAGGGACTGGCTTGGCCATCTTTGTGGGCTGAACTGGGTGGGGGTAGGAAACAGTTTTAATGGGCAGTAGGAAGTTGTCCTCCTGTACCAAAAAGGAAATAAAGTATTTGTAGATGAGCGGCTTTTATTGTGTAAAAAGGGTTGACAAATTACTTGCCTTTCTGGGTCCTTGGAAATTAACTGTGAGAAACTTCATACGTCTGTGTGTGCTCTTAACCTATGGACAGAGCCTGGCACATGATGTGTCTGGTAAGCCCTTATTGGTCGGTTGTAATTCTTACTACTTAGTTGAAGCAATTAGGAGTTCACTTTATATTTCCACATTCTACTGACTTCATTCCTGGAGTTCATTTCCTTGTCAGAGAAGTTTCTGTGGGTCCTTAGTAGTAGTATAAAAACAGCATATTTAGTAGAAGTTCCATGTTTACCTGAAGTGTGACATTTTGCTGAGAACGCTTAGTCTTGCAAGTGTTTAAAGACTCTATAGTATTTAATGAGATGATCTTTTGATAAAACTTGGTTTAAAATTTAAGGGAGCATTAACTTTCACATGAAAGTAGTATCTAGTAAGATGCTAGTGTCTGGGTGTGGAGCGATTGAACTTTCCAAGCTTTTGTGCTTTAATACAGTTTTGTGTTTCAGTGAAATACCTTACACATCAGCCAGTGATGATGGTAAGCAAGCTGCACCTTCGTGTTCTGTGTGGGGGCTTTGGAGATGTTTGTAACTGGTAGAACCCAGCATCCCTCCCTTGGAAGTGATCTGTTCCTGCCACAGAGTAAGGCCCGGATTAAATTGTGTTTAGATTATCATCTGGTTTTGAGTAGTTATTTTATAGATGACACTCAAGCCTGAGGACTTTTCCAAGGTCAGTCTTTAATAACATAGTTGAAACTAGAATCTCATCCCATCAGTACAGAAAACTGACCATTTTTCCGAGCTGCCTTTCACTGATTAGTATTCACTTCTTTTGATAGATTTTAAAATATACAGTCTGTTTGACTATTGTCAATAGTTTAAATACTGACAAATTGTCAGTACTTGAAAAAGACTTTTTGTTTAACCTTAGTTTTTATCTTTTTCTTTTAAACAAGGCTGCTAAGCCATGTAAAACAGCCCTGAAATACTTTAGATGAAAAATTTTGCTAAATATTGCTTATAAAGACTTAGTGGTGTGGCACTTCTTTTTATTGCATCTATAAGTGCTAATTTAGATTAGCAGGTTTTAGGAGATGTGATTTAATTTGTGAGCTGCTTTATGAAATATAGCCGTGTCTTTATGTTAGTCATGATCAGGAGGCATTTTCTTTACTCAGAAAATGATGAATCCTACTGTGTTAATGGTTTCTTTACATTAGCATTAAAACAGGTGCTATGTTCTGCACTCACACTAGGTCAGAAAACAGACTGAGAAAGTTAAGTGGCATGTGTAAAATCATGTAACAGGTGTTAGAGCCACCTTTTATTCAAAATTACATATCTTTTTGGCTCAGTGTGTAATACATCTTTCTCTGTAGCCAGCACCAGTATACCATTTTTAGTGTTTATTTTAATGAGGTGGAGATACTAAGTACATTGATAGATGATGATAACAACAATGATAAATATTCATATGAAACTTCAGTTTTGCATTTGTCAAAGTGTATCTTTATCAAAACCTTTCAGAAATGATAAGCTACACTAGTTATCTATTAAAGTTAAGCCAAAAGGAAAAATTACTCAGTTGAGCAAACTAATAGGTAGATTGAACTTTGAAACTGATGAAAGGTATTAGTGTGAATTTAGACAGGCCCAGTTACATATTTTTCACTTTTAACTTTTTAATTTCAGTTTGTACTATTATAAATAAATAAAGTGAGTTATTTACAAGGTGTGGTAGTTGTATGAATGTACTTTTTTCATGTTTCATAAAAGTGGTACACATTTAGTGCTCACACACACACACACACACACA
>PVLD010020236.1:0-11262 GCA_004027595.1 Dinomys branickii
GTATATATGAATATGCATATATGCAGGAGGGCTAACATGGTTCTACTATTGTATTATATCACTTAATGCTAAGCAATAATCGATGACGGGTTATTTGATCAATCTTGTATGTCTGTATGTGTTGTCCTGAACACACACTTCAAAGATATCAATATGTAAAGCAGCAACTATTGGTGGGTTTTTTTTGTTGTTGTTGTTGCTCTTGTTGATGTTTGCCTGTTTTGTTTTTTGTCTTTGGATTTTTCGTTTTTGTGTTTTTTCTATTGTTGAGAGCATTAATTATCTGACTAAATTTGCATGTCTGTATATGGGTTTATATATTTACACTTCGAAGATATCAATGGATAAAGCAATAACCACTGTTGAGATCATATCACCTTATCTATTGATTAGTTGTGATTGTACTATTTTTTATGCTAATTGGTGTCTGTTTGTCAATATGTTTTTGTACTTTTATTTTTTTAAATAAAAAAAAAAAAAAAAAAAAAAGAAAATGCACAATGCCTGTCCTGCAAAAAGTGGATTAAAAGGATTTGGTAGTTTTAGACAATGGAGTACTACTCAGCCATAAAAAGGATAAACTTGAGACTTATATTGGTGTATGGATGCAACTAGAGACCATACTCATAACTGAAACAAATCAGACTCACATGTGTAAACACTGTATTTTCTCTCTTGTGTGAGAAATTCAAGGAGTACATAAGGTCTAAAATGTACAATAGATATTATTAAATGGGAAGAAACTATTCAAAAGGGAAAAGGATTTTGGATGTATTAAAGGGGAAAGGACAGTGGGAAAGTGAAAAATCCAAGTCAGATATGCTGTGTGTCTGTGTTCATGAAAAAGAAACGTTGTGCTAATACGGATTTGATAAATTTTTCTACCCATATCTTTTACCCTGAGCAAATATATTAAAGATAACAACATATAAATGTATTAACTATTATTATTTTCCTATTATTTTGTTATGAATTTTCTTTTTCAATTTTTTTCATAAAATTGAAAAAAGACACATTTTAAAACCCAACACCCTAAAAATAAAAAAGAAGGAGAAGGCACAGCGACATAGAGGAGGACCAGGGTGCTGGTCAAATCCCATATGAGGTGTGCATGGGGATTAGACAGGCGGTCCACCATCCTTGTGTTTCCATTCTTCAGATTTCACTGAAGCACAATTTAGAAATGGAATGACAATAAACTTCATCAAATCTGGTGATTTTTGGTGACAATATAGGTAAAGATTATAAAATATTAAATATACATTATGGGATATGAGTCACTAAAATATTTTAGTTACTAATTTTTAGTAACAATACTGCATGGGTCATAAATGAGATAATTGCATTTATTTAGGAATGGCTATGAAGCAGTTTGTAGATGTTGTGAAGGAATCTCAGGGGTTTTCCCTAAGGTTGTCCTTGATGACCTCTTCGTGTCTGATTCCATCAGGAAAACAAATATGAATTTCCAAGAGGTGACAATAAGGGGCCTCTGGGCAGGGTGTGGCAGGTGCTGGAGGCAGAGGCTGCTCGTTGCTGTCCTGTCCTCTCCTCTGTCTCCTCCGCTGTCTGTGGCTTCATTGTGTTCCCCTCTCAGATGGGCCTGGTCCTGTAGCTCCTACAGCTCTAAACCACTCCCTCCACACTGATGTACATGCCAATGTGAGGTCCTCTGTTCTCTATCATTTCCTGTCCCTGTGACCATAACAAAGAACGTCTATGGATTTGGCTCATTTTCCCCTGATATCGTCTACTTTCTTGAAAGCAGTGAATTTTCCTTAATTTCTGTCTCCTGTGAGCTATGCTGATATGTTTACATCATTCATGAAGGATCAATGGTTTTTCTGTAAGAGAATTAAGGAACACTTTTCCTCCATGTAGGATAGTTTTCTAGAAAAGTCATCACATCACACTTTTCTTTCTGCAGCAGGATCTGTGTCCATTTCTCAGTGAAAAGTCATTCCTTTTACCTCTAAGAGGCTTGTGTGATCATTTTGAATATTTCACTTGAGATTCTGTGAAGTTCTAGAGGTAACATGAGGGGTACAGGATGCCCAGCGGCATGACATGACCTCATTTTGTTCCTCTCTTGTCCTCCAGTCTTCCAGCATCTCCCCTTCAGTCCTCCCTCCACTGTGTACCTCTACCTCCCTCTGCAGCAGCAAGCAGAGCTCACCTCTGATTCTGATCCTCCTTCTCTCCAGGATTCTTTGTGATACTTAATCTATAATTTTATTTCTTGGTGGACCTATGAAAACACCATGTTGTCAAGTTTTTCCATATTTTTGTAGATTTCAATACTTAGGTCGTGATTTTCAATGGTTTTAGATGTTGAAACAAAGTCCAGAAAAATCTCCATTGGCCGAATACTGGCTCAGGTGAGGTGAAGAGCAGATTGAGGAGGTGGAGGTGCCCTTGGCTTCCCAAGATGGGTGTGACTGTAAGGTCCCTGATCAAATCTCAGAGATGGGACCTAAGTGTGAGAATTTCAGCTCCTCTCTGCCTTCAGGAAACATGCATGTGTGTGCAACATATTTTGTGCTGGTCACCACGTACCTGATCCCAAAAAATAGTAACCATAAAAAGACATTATTAAGTATAGAGGAAAATTTCATTATTTTAGGCAAATTTCACATAGTAATATGGATGATAATTGCAGACTTAACTGAGATAAAATAAAGAAATGTATAAAGCCACAAGTATGGGTATATGTTCAGGAAAAATTCATATTGTGAACCAAAGTGTTTCACCTTATTATTCTGCATTATTTTACTTCTATGCATTGAAACTTGAGAGGTGAGAAATGAGATGGATGGGGAAGAGGAAGACGTTGTTGTGGAAATGGTTACACTATAATTTATAAATTTTACAGATTCTGCCATGCAAAGGAAAGAGGAGACACAAGTCCTGCTCAGCCCCTTGGATAGAAAGAGCACAACAAGGTCCTGGACTGTGCTCTGAGGCCAGTCAGGCCGCCCCTCTCCTCCCCCATGAGCACAGGACTGAACAAGTTGCTGGAGCTCAGCCTGGGGACCAGGTCTCCTAAGGTGGCCAAGGAGAGGACAGAGATGTGTGTTCTCAGAACCTGTGGAGAGGGATGTGAAGTATTTAGTTTCCTAATCCAAAGAATTTATTTCTCCTTGAAACAATTCCTCTTAAGTGGAATTAAATCAGTAGAATCACTTTTAGATTACGAGGGTATGACACTCAAAGTGAAGCTACCTTCACAAAATGTGCAAGTGACATTGAGATGAGTAAAGTTATGTTTACCAACCAAGGAAATTCAAATAGAGATTTATAAAAAGTCACTACCTGATGTGTACTTGTGCATTCAAATGTAAGACAGTGTTTTCTTGAAGTTCGATACTTCATTGCACCTCATGCATCATGGGGTCTGCTCAGGTCCTATGACGCTAATGCAGAAGGGAAACCACAGAGGCCAACAGGAAGCCCTCAGTCCACTGCTTCCTTCTCTGCACCTGCTCCTGGGGCCTTGCATGGTTTCCATGGACCTCAGCGCCCCCTCCTGGCTACAAGTGACCCTTCAGGGAGGTTTTTGTCTGGACTCACGCTGATGTCCTCTCACTGTGTATGTCTGTAGCACAGTAATACACGGCCGTGTCCTCGGGTCTCAGGCTGCTCATTTGCAGATACAGCGTGTTCTTGCTGTTGTCTCTGGAGATGGTGAATCGACCCTTCACGGAGTCTGCGTAATATGTGGTACCACCATTGCTATTGGTGTATGAGATCCACTCCAGCCCCTTCCCTGGAGCCTGCCGCATCCAGTGTATATAGTAACTACTGAAGGTGAATCCAGAGGCCACGCAGGAGAGTCTCAGGGACCCGCCAGGCTGCACCAAGCCACCCCCGGACTCCAAAAGCTGTGCCTCTGCCTGGACACCTGCAAACACAGAGACACGCTGCTCAGGAAACTGTCACATGTGCATTCTTTGACACACTCATTTCCAGTGACTCCCTCAGTGTCTTTTGTTCTGAGTAATTTACCTCTTAAAGCTGCAAACAGGAAAACCCAGAGCAGCGCCAGCTCCATGGTGAGCTGCCTGTGCTCAGTCCTCATCACTCAGTGGGAACAGCTGGGCATGCGGGGCTGGGCTCCTCTCCTGAGCTTCACGGTGAGACTTGGGCTGGTTTTCATCAGCCGAGGGAGGCCCTATTTGCATGGGCTCCTGCTATATACACAGCTCTGAGGATACCAAACTCCACAGGGCTGTGTCCACACCTGGTGTGAGTGTACTTGGGGAGTT
This sequence comes from Dinomys branickii, assembly GCA_004027595.1. Taxonomy (NCBI): domain Eukaryota; kingdom Metazoa; phylum Chordata; class Mammalia; order Rodentia; family Dinomyidae; genus Dinomys; species Dinomys branickii. The sequence continues at coordinate 4,266 of PVLD010020236.1, forward strand.
TAGAAACAATGATTTTATTCAAGACCATATAAAAACTCACTATGAGATAATGTCATGGCATTTCTATCTCTTCACCTTCTTTTACATTTCATGTGCACATAGCATACATTTTTCTATACACTTTGCTGCTCTGGAAACATGAAAAATTATGAGTGTCATGAAGTTTCTTTCAGTGCAGGAGATCTGATGTACTGTACATGTTCTCCCAGCTATGTCAGCCTACACTCTCCAAGGATGTGAACGACCTGCTTCCTGCTCCAGATCCTGGACAGAGAAGATACACCTGGAGATGATTTTATCCTTCTCCTCATGTAGGGAGAACACGTGTTACTTTGCTGCATTCCATTGTTTTCTGGGAGAAAACAGAAGCAGCTTTATGTGGATCCCTGGTAGTGAATCTCTCATTTTCAACTGCCAGTAACTCTCTAACTCTTTTTGTATGTTTAGATATTGCTAATCTGTGACAGATGTAATATATAAACTGTCCATATATAAAGTGTGTACCTGAGAAACATTAATGCACTTGGATACTTGCAGAACCACGCCCAATCAAAGCAGGGAACACATGTGTCATCCTGCAGTGGGTCCTGTGGCTCCTCTGCTGTCCTTTCTCCTGCTGCTTCCCTCCTGTTTCCTATCATCGGACAGCTCATGACCATCCCCATGTTGTCTCTGGTTAACTTTCCTATTTCAATATTTATAAAAACAGCACGCACATTATAATATTGGTCATGTTTAGCACAGAATATTTATTTGAAATATCCCCCTTGATTATGTGAGTCAGCATCATGGACATTTAGGCTGATTAATTTCCCAGTACATGAGCATAGTGCTGGGGATATAGCTCAGAGGTAGGCTACCTGCCCACTGGCAGTGAGACGTTTTCATCTCCAGTAAGGCAAAGACAATCAAAATAAACAATGAAACAGAAACAAGATATAAATCAATAGTTTAATTCTTCAGTAGGTCTATTAATGTTTACTTAAATATTAAAACCTTCTGTTTATTACAAAGAGCATTGTTCATCATCCTGTAATTGTAGGCACACAAAAAGAGTTGTTCCTTCTTTACAGTAAACAGTACAAAACTCACCACATAAAACTGAATTAACTGTAAATTCATAAATTTTCTTAACGATATTGAAGGAATGAAGTTATAACATAATTTGGAATCTGCTGGAACCAGGTTGATACAATAAAATAGGACAAATCTGAACTACCTGGGGCTGAGGTCACACTGTGCCGTGTGATCAGAAGATTAAATTGGAAGCAAGTCATGGATTACTAAAGGCTGAGTCTGCAGAAACATCACAGTGTGAATATAACAGATGTGCAAACTGAGGATGTGCATTTGTGTATTACTGGCGCTGTAAAAACACCCCACGAGGAGAAACTTACATAATAAACAGATTTTCTTGTATTTCTGGACTCTAAAATTCAAGAACAGGCAATGCCAGAGTTGGTGTCTGCTAGGAGGTATCTGTGTGCTTCCGAATCTTGTCTGATTTCTAAACTTTCAGGTGGCAGAGAAGAAGCACACTGTGTCTCTCCAAGACAGAGAGGCAAAGAAGAGATCAGCACATGCCTCAGAGCCCTGATGTCATCTAGGAAGTCAGGTGCCCTAGGCACATTTCCCAAAAGACACCACGTGTTCATGGTGTCCTCCAGGGGGCGCATGAGCTCCAATATGGAAACAGTGGGGGCCAAGCATTCACGTCCCAGCTGTCCGTGCTGTCCTCTGTTCTGATTTATCTCTTACTAGAATCATTTTACCACATCACAGTGGCCAAAAAATTTGAAATCTTTCTAGTATCAATTTAAAAGTCTGATTTAAATAACACCTAAATGAATTATGGGAGAGATTTGGGTATGACGGTTCCCAGTTTGTACTTAACAAAATTAGGAGAACTTCCGGGAAGATGGCGACCAGGTGAGCAGCAGAAAAGATCCTCCCAGATTGAGAACTTTAGCTCGAGACAGGCTTGCTGCACGCGAGTGCCAGGACTGCGGCTGCGAAGTTCAAACTGAACGTGTTGCTCTGCACTGCCTGGGCCATGGTGGGGTGGCCCAACTTGCCGCGGTGAGGCGCGGGCCGGCCCGGAGCGCTGGGCACCCGAGTCGCTCAGCACAGCATGTGGGCGGCAGCTCGGCCGGGTCGGAGCGCCCCGAGGGCACAGGCGGGCTGGACTCTCCCGCCTCCTGACCCTGTGCAGCTCGCTGGCGGCTGCGGCCAGAAATTGGATTTTGGCAGCTGCAGCGCAGTACAGACTCAGAGGCCGCAGTCCTCGGACAGGCTGCATAAATCTGGTCTGCGGACCAGGGTCCCGCTCTGGTCCCCATCCCCGCCTCCAGCGCCCTCCTCGGCCTGCACCCAGCAGCCGTGGCGACGTGCAGAGCACAAAGAAGCACAGTGCCTTGCTCCCTCCCCAAGGCCTGGGACACGTGAGGAGACAGAGAAGCACCGGGGAGCGGCAGATCGTGGGTGAAGCATGAAATATTATCACTTTGGGACCTTCCTGCCTGCACAGATCCCAGAATGGGTGAGCTGTTGGCGTGCCACAACCGAATCACAAAGTGAGGGAGGAGCTCGGCCCCCATGCCTGCAGGAACCCCTGGGAGGGGGAGCTGTTTATATGCCCCAGCCAGGTCTCTTGGTAGGGAGTAGCTCAGCCCATAAAACAGCATCTGAGCAGCCTTTCGAGCAGAACTCTCAGCAGAAACCTTAAGGGACATTCCCCCGAAGAGAAAGAGCCATTGGAGCAGCCTTTGTAACGGACCTTTGCCTGGGGAACTGCCTGGGTAATTTATAGCTCAATAATTTGAATCTGATATCCAAAAATGGGAAGACAGAAGAACAAAACGCAGTCTCAGAACTCAAGCCACCCAGAATAAGTCCTGGATGTGAGGATATAGGAGAACCAGGAAGCCATATACCTGCAAGTTCTGAAATAATTGCATTCGAAATAAAGAAACATCTCCATCAGGTCATAGAAGAGATTAAAGCAGAAATAAGCCACATACCTGCAATTTATGAAACGATTACGTCCAAAGTAACAAAACAACTCCATCAGGCCATAGAACAGATTAAAGCAGAAATTAATCACATAGCAGCAATCTCGGAAACGATCATATCCGAAGTAAAGAAACAACTCCATCAGGCCACAAAAGAGATTAAAGTAGAAATAATCTCTCAGACAAAAAATGAACTGAAAACCATAATGGCAGAAATTTTCCACACACAGAGAGAAGAAATAGATAAAAGAATAGAAGAAATAGAAAATAAATGGAAACGTTACAAGAGCAATTTAGGAATGAATTACCAAGAATGAGACAGATCCAAAGAGATTTCCAGGAATTGAAAACTTCCATTGAAAGCGGGTAAAACTGCTTAAATGAAGCTGAAGATAGAATTTCAGATCTTGAAGACAGCATGGCAGCTAATGAGCGTGAAAGGAAGGATTTCAAAAAGTCAACAAGGATCCAAGAAAAATCAATCCAACAGCTGCAAGATGAGGTAAAAAGAAATACTATTGGAGTTCCAGGAGTTAGTGAAACAGCAGGAGACAACACAAATGATATAAAAAGAATATTTGCCGAAATACTAGCAGAAAATTTCCAGAACACGGTAAAAGATACTGAAGTACAGTTAACCGAGGCATATAGAACCCCAACGAATCATAACACAAAGAAAACCACACACAGACATATAATAGTCAAGATCCCAGACATCCAGCAAAAGAACAAAATAGTAAAAGCTGCTAGAGAAAAGAAACAGATCACCTATAAAGGAAAGCCCATCAGTTTTTTTTGTTGTTGTTTTTTTTTTTTTTTGCGGTACTGGTGATCAAACTCAGGACCCTGCGCTTGCTAGGCAAGCACTTATTCCACTGAGCTATATCCCCAGCCCCAGGAAAGCCCATCAGAATCACAGCAGACTTCTCAATGGAAACCATGAAATTAAGAAGAGCTTGGAGCGAGGTATTACAGATTCTGAGACAAAACAACTTCGAACCCAGACTGATGTATCCTGCAAAACTATCCTTCAAATTCAATGGAGAAATAAAATATTTCCATGACAAAGAACAACTGAAGAACTTCATGAGTGCCAAACCAGCATTGCAAACAGCACTAAAAGATATTCTAGACAGAGAAAAAAGTGACCACAATCTCAAGAACAACAATAGAAATAAACCCTCAAACAGAACAAGTAAACAGACAGCAAAAGAAGGAAAACAACAACAAGTAAATAACATGTCTAGAAGGAGCCAACGTATAACCATTATAACCATTAATGTAAATGGCCTCAATTCACCAGTCAAAAGGAAAAGATTGGCAGAGTGGATTAAGGAACACAATCCAACGATACACTGTATACAGGAAACACATTTCACTCAAAAGGAAATCCACAGGCTGAAAGTTAAAGGTTGGAAAACAATTCTCCATGCAACAGGTCCCCAGAAAAAAGCAGGGGTAGCTATTATGTTTGCAGACTATGTAAACTTCAAACCAAAAACAATCAAAAGAGATAAAGAAGGTCATTACATACCACCTAGGGGAAAGCTGAAAGAGGAAGAGATAACAATCCTAAACATTTATGCACCAAACAATGGAGCAGCAAACTTTACAATTCAAATCTAAACAGATGTGAAAACTCAACTAACTAAAAACACTATTGTAATAGGGGACCTAAACACCCTTCTGACGCAAAGAGACTGGTGAACTGGACAGAAATTCATTAAAGACATAACAGACCTGAACCAAAAGTGTGAACAAATGCACTTAGTAGATGTATACAGAGTGTTTCACCCCACAACATCAGAATACACATTTTTCTTAGCTGCACATGGGTCTTTCTCTAAAATTGACCACATTCCAGCCCATAGAGCATATCTACCTAAAGGCAAAAGAATTGAAGTTATCCCATGCATATTATCTGACCACAGTGCAATGAAATTGGAAATTAATGACAAAGAGAACTCCAAAAACCGCATAAACGCTTGGAAATTAGACCACAACCTCCTGAATAACCAATGTGTCACACAAGAAGTTAAAGAAGAAATTTAAAAATACTTACAAATAAATGAAAATGCAAGTACAACCTACCAGAATCTGTGGGATGCAATGAAAGCAGTCCTCAGGGGGAAATTTATAGCAATGAACTCATATACAAAAAAAACAGAAAGAGAGCAAATAAACAGCCTACTGCTACACCTGAAACTCTTAGAAAAAGAGCAACAAGCCAAACCAAAAGCCCAAAGAAGGGAAGAGATTATAAAACTCAGGGCAGAAATTAATGGAATTGAGATAAAGAAAACTCTACAAAAAATAAGTGAATCAAAGAGTTGGTTATTCAAAAGAATAAATAAAATTGATAAACCCCTAGCCAACCTTATCAAAAAAAGAAGGGAAAGAACTCAAATTCATGCAATAAGGAATGAAGAGCATGAAACAACCACAGATCCCACAGAAATCCAAAAGATCATTAATACCTACTTTGAAAATCTTTACTCCCATAGGATAGAAAATTCAGAAGAAATGGACAGATTCATGGAAAGGTACAAATTGGCAAAATTGAATCAGGAAGATGCAAAAATCCTGAACAACCCAATATCAATTAATGAGATTGAAAACGTCATTAAAAACTTACGAACAAAGAAAAGCCCAGGCCCTGATGGATTCACAGCAGAATTCTATAAAACATTCAGAGAAGACTTAATGCCAACACTCCTAAAACTCTTCAATGAAATCGAAAAGGAAGCAACTCTCCCTAACACATTTCTGGAGGCAAGTATTATACTGATACCAAAACTAGAGAAGGACCCAACCAAGAAAGAGAACTATAGGCCAATCTCTCTAATGAACATAGATGCAAAGATACTCAACAAAATACTAGCAAATAGATTACAGCAAATCATAAGGAAAATTATACACCACGACCAGGTAGGATTCATTCCAGGAATGCAGGGATGGTTCAATATTCACAAATCAATTAATGTAATACATCATATTAATACAGCCAAAGACAAAAACCACATGATCATCTCAAAAGATGCAGAAAAGGCTTTCGATAAAGTCGAACATGCATTCATGTTAAAAACATTAGAATAAATAGGAATAGATGGCCTCTACCTCAATCTGATCAAAGCCATCTATGAAAATCCAACAGCCAACATCATACTAAATGGATAAAAACTGAAAACTTTTACTTTAAAGTCAGGAACAAGACAAGGATGTCCGTTGTCACCACTCCTACTCAACATAGTTCTGGAAGCACTAGCCAGAGCAATCAGACAAGAGAGAGAAATAAAAGGAATAAGGATAGGGAAGGAAGAAGTTAAACTATCACTATTTGCAGACGACATGATACTATATATGGAGGACCCCAAAAACTCCACAAGAAAACTCCTGGAATTAATTGACAAATTCAGCAGCGTAGCTGGATAAAAGTCAACACCCAAAAATCAATAGCATTCCTATACACGAAGAACCAACAGACTGAGAGAGAAATTGAGGAAACCATACCTTTTACAATAGCAACCAAGAAATTGAAATACTTAGGAATCAATCTAACAAAGAATGTGAAAGACCCAGAATAGCATAAGCAATCCTGGGCAAAAAGGACAAGTCAGGTGGAATCACAATCCCTGACCTGAAATTGTACTACAAAGCTACTGAAATAAAACCAACCTGGTACTGGCTAAATAACAGACCTGAGGATCAATGGAACAGACTGGAAGATGCAACCATAACGAAAAACCCACTCAGCTACCTGATATTTGACAAAGGGGTCAACCAAACTCACTGGAAAAAAGATGGCCTGTTTAATAAATGGTGCTGGAAAAGCTGGCTTGCCTCTTGCCGAAAACTGAAAACAGACCCAAGTCTATCACCATGCACCAAACTCAGGTCAAAATGGATCACAGACCTCAACATTAAAACAGAAACTCTAAATCTATTGGAAGAGAAAGTAGGTAAAAATCTTGAAGACATAGGATTAA
>PVLD010020236.1:11362-34519 GCA_004027595.1 Dinomys branickii
ACAAATTGGGAAAAAATCCTAGCTGGCTGTCCCTCAGACAAAGGTCTTCTATCTAGAACATACAAAGAATTAAAAAACATGTACCTGTCCAAATTCAAAGACCCAATCCAGAAATGGGCATCTGAGATGAATACACACTTCTCAGACAAAGAAATACAAATGGCAAATAAATATATGAGAAAATGTTCCACATCCTTAATCATTCGAGAAATGCAAATAAAAACAACATGGAGATTTCATCTCACTCCAGTAGGACTGGCCAGTATGAAAAAAATCATCTAATAACAAATGCTGGCGAAAATGTGGAGAAATAGGGTCTCTACTGCACTGCTGGTGGGAATGCAGACTGGTGCAACCACTGTGGAGAGCCGTTTGGAGATTTCTCAGCAAACTAGGTCTATAGGTTCCATTCAAACCAGCTATTCCCCTTCTGGGTATATTCCCAGAAGATCTGAAAACATCATATCACTCTGATACATGTGCACCCATGTTTATAGCAGCGCAATTTGTAATAGCTAAATTGTAGAAGCAACCCAAGTGTCCATCCACAGAAGACTGGATTAAAAAACTGTGGCATTTTTATATAATGGAATATTATTCACCTATAAAGAGGGACAGATATCTGACCTTTGTAGGCAAATGGTCACAACTGGAAAACATACTCATAAGTGAAATAAATCAGAGGTACACGTACAGGCAATGTATTGTGTCACTGGTGTAAGAACCTGAGGGTGGGAATATAAACTAAGAGACATGAAGGAAATTTGTTCAAAAGTAAAGAACAGATGGGATGAGGGAAAGGAGAAAAGAAAGTGGGAAAAATGTATGTATGTATGTATGTATGTATATACATATGTGCAGGATGGCTAACATGGTTCTACTGTTGTATTATATCACTTAATGGTAAGGAATAGTTGATGACTGGTTGTTTGATCAATCTTGTATGTCTATATGTGTTCTCCTGAGCATACATTTTGAAGATATCAATATGCAATGCAACAACTATTATTGGTTTTCTGTTGCTTTGTCTATATTTGAATTCTGATTGTACTGTTATTGTGCTGCTTTGTGTCTCTTTGTTAATGCTTTCTGTGTTTTTTTTCTGTTGTTGATGTAGTTCTTTTTCTTTCACACTTAAAAAAAAGAAAAATTATGTAAAAAAATATGTAAGTAAGTATGTATGTATACGCAGCATATCTAACATAGTTGTACTTCTGACTTAGGTCACTTTATTGTAAAGAATGTTGATGATTAATTGTTTGATCAATTTTGCATGTCTATATCTGTGTTGCTGAATATACACTTCGAAGTTATCAATATGTAATGCAACAACCACTGTAGATTCCCTGTCACCTTGTCTGTAACTCAGTTTTGATGGTACTATTCTTATGCTACTTTGTATCTGTTTGTTAATATGTTTTTGTTCTTTTACTTTTAAAATAATAAAAAAAAAGAAATACAGAGATCAAAATGGGAGGTTGTTTGAAAGTGATTGCTAATAGGAGAGAGGGCTGGAGAGGTGAGAAACGGTGAAAGGATAGTTTTGTTGATTTAAAGCTTGTATTCCTATTTTCAAAGTATAGAAATAATTTAGTTTAATAAAATATTTCAATAAAATATTAAAATGAACCTAAAAAAAATTAGCCTGGTTAAGTGCTTCCTAAATGCAGTGTTGGGCATGGCATAGGGTGGAAATTCCCAATCTGCGGATTTGAGAGAAGTGATTAACAAGTACCACGAACCACCAAAACCACCTAGAGCAACATTTCTCCCCAAGGTCCAGAGTCATCTCTGAATTCATATCACTGTGAGTCTAGGTCATCACTTGATTAGGTCCTGGTAGCCCCACGGACATGTTGTGAGGAGTGTAGCAGTTTCAAGTGTTCATGCAGGTGTGAGCTGGAGCCTACAGTCTCCCACAACCAGCTTTTGATGCTGATGGCTCTGAAGGCCAAGGGCCTTGTGGGAAATTGGACAACTCAGGTCTACAAGGCACTGTGCTAAGGCTCCTCTCTGTGGTAGCTCTCACCCCACACTTGTGCTAGCCCTGCCTCTGTGCGAGTCTCTGCAGGTTCTTCCCTTCTGCAGTGGCTCCTTCCTCTGCAGATGTCCAGGGTTTGCTTTCAAAGCAGAAGGAGGCACTGATGCACCACAACTCTTGGAATTAGTGCACCTGTATAAAGCACCCCACAGATATCACGGTCATACATGGCTGTGCAGTGTCATCAGTTGAGCCCAGAGGGTTCTTGGATACACAGTAGCCACACACATGGTAACTGAGGATGGGACCCCCAAGATATTTGGGGGCTGACACGTCAGAAAACCCTTAAAAATGTGACTTGAGTTCACATGTCGACCATCAATGAACTGGCAAGCTCTCAATCCCTGCACTCTGAGCCTGTTGTGGGAGTAACAGATTCTAAATGCCATTTGGATCAATTTTCCACTTAAGCAGTATCTGGCTTCTCTCAGTCCACTACTCTGATTATCACACGTTCCCTTTACCTGACCTCAGTGTTCACTCTACCGAATCTTTTCTCATTTATACATTGGCCAATCTGGATAATAATTTCCAAATTCTTAAGTTTTCCTTTCTTTTAAATTTATATTCCACTCTATCCTGTTGTGACTTTCAGTCACTGTATCATTAGAAATGAACTATGTTGCGTGTTCATACAGGCTATTCCTTGTCTATTGTTATGTTTATACACCTGTGCATGGTTTCAGCAATGCATCACTGAAATTTTACAATAAGTTTTGAACTTTAAATTGGGATTTTGTTTTCTCACAAAATGTGTTAGGTGTTATATAGCTTTTGGATTATTTTAATGACATTGTACATGAATATTACACACAACAGTAGATCAAATTTTAGCAATACAATAAATAGGATTTTAAAAATTGAATCATTTTTGACTCTACTGTAACAATACTTAGACTTCATGTTTATCATTATAAGAAAACCTATGTTGCCAATTATTCATTGTGTAATTCATGTCCTCATAGTCGTGGCTCTATTTTCTGTGTGAAATGATATGAAAAATGTAGCTGTCACATGTCCCCAGGGCTCACAGTAGGGGTTTTTGTATCTACTAGTATGTTTCAATTCATTCAATAACAAAGATGTTGATCTCATTCTTTTATGGGTGAAAGACATGCCATGTGTATATACAATTTTTTATTATCCTTTATGAACTCATAGACTTTTGGAGAGTTTCTATGCTTCGCTTACCAAGAAGAATTTTTATAGGAATGTCGTCTTTCACAATTTTGTGCAAATGTGCAGTTCCAACACTGTTAGTTAACTACGCAATGATAAAATCCCATAAAGGATTCATTTTGTTAACTTTGCCAGACAGTAAACGACTTGGAGAGTAGCTGTAAAATCTCACAGTCTTATCAACACAGTTGAGGGCTGTATTTTTCCACACCCTCTTCAGTATGTCTAGTGCCTGTCATTTCTATCCTAAATACACAAAGTAGCATAAATGTATAAAACTGAAATTGTTTTGCTAAGCATTTTATTTAGAAACACACAATCACTATTCTTTGAACCTTAACATAATTTTTCCAGAAATGGCATTTCTATAAAGGCAGAAATGGATTACTACACATTTTCATTGGCTCAGAGAGTGGGAAATGAAAGAATGGAAAGAGACTGATAAAAATGTTTGATATCTCTTTTTAGGGACTTAGAAAAATGATTTATACTGAAAATGTATCGATGATTGCAGTCTTTTAATGGTATATACTCACACATAGTAAATCTTTACACTTTTAATTGGAGAAATTGCTGATACCTAAATAATTTCAATAGGTTTATTAATGATTACCAGATTAATAGTTATGAGGTATTACTTGTCTAGCTTTCCTGCAAAAGATCTAATTAAAAACATGCAGGCAACCTTATTCCTCCTCTTACGGAGAGGAAAATGAGTCCCCGGAGGATGAAGAGTTAGGCGGACCCAGGGGCTCAGCAGCTAAAGCCCTACCAGGGTCTCAGTGCAGGTGCTCCTGTGTTGGGACCCTGGCAGGGCCGGCTCCAGAATAACTTGATCATATTCAGTGCTCCTTGGCACCCATTGAAGGAACCTCACATCCCTGGGCTGTAAGGAGCAGGGCCTGTTGGTCCTGACCCTCCCAGAAGTGAGGTTTGTGGCTGGGCTCACACTGACTGCCCCTCACTCTGGATCCAACTTCCATCCAGACTGCTACCAGGTTCCCATCAGCTTCATCAGGAAATGGGCCAGATGACCACAGCAGAGCAATTTTAAGACAAGTGATCAGTTGAGTCCAGCACAATTGAGAATGTGTTCTCCTAGTAAACATAAACTTGCCTAACTGAGATCTCAGAGATAAGGAAAGACATGAGATCAGAATATCAGGCATAAGTATTATAAGGAGAAACTCTCAGTCCTGATGGGAAACTGTCATTCAGCTTCCTTTAAATGTGCTCTTGGGCTGTACACATGGAATGAATTTGTAGATAAAGTATACAGTACATTGAAAGACATGGATGAAAAGTAGATATTTTTACTATGCAGGGGTGCTGGTGCAGAACAAATATATAAATATTTACAAATGTATAATTTTATCTTTTGAAGTGATATTAAATTAAGAAAAAAGGAAAGCCTTTATTTCATTAAATGAGCTTTTTTACTGGTTGTTAGAAACAAATGACCAAAGTATCTGCTTTATCTCTGTTTTTTAGTTCTTAGGTATTGGAAAAAGTCTAAAGAGCAGAAAGAGCCTCGCTTTCCCTCCTGGTCATGTAGTTAAGTAGGGTAAGCTGGTCCTTTGGCATAAATGTTCATGCGGGTCACTCAGTCCCACAGTAGATAGCAGAGCAGAGACAGACAGAGAAACAAGTGAGTGGATGGATTAAAGTTCATGATCTGCACCACATAATCTTGAGGCAAATTTGCCTAAACTGACACTGTGAACAAATGTGACAACTTTTCTAATGTCTGAGTATTTATTTTTAAAACATCATATTTTTAAAGATCATCATTGCATACTTTGGTTTATAACAATCTTAAGGGTTAGTCTAAAGGATTCTGACAGTAAAGTTAGGTAAGATCTGAATGTCACAAGAAAAATTAGACAAAATTAGACCCTTATTCTAATTAGAGAAAGGTGATACATTGTGTTTTCTTAATTATTATTCCCAGAAAAATTTTTCATACAATATCTTTGTGATTTCCATTGCAGAAAACATTATTTTAATTACCCAAATTCAACCTGACTTTATATCATACCGCACATCTGTGTAGTCCGTCTCTCTGATGACTTCAATAACTTGCCCTCCTTCCATACACATCTTTTTTCTACATTTTAAATTTAAAAGAATTCGACAAACTAGCGTCCATGTCTATGCAAACATTAAACTATACTTCAGTGGAAGCTTTCAGTTTCACATTGAATCAGTTTTGTAGTTGAAACAATTTGTGTGGCAAGCCTACATATGAACACTTGGGGAAATCAGATTTAACTGTTCAGTGCCAGCCGTGGCAAATCTCAAGTAGGAATGCACTTTGCACTTTTTCAACTCATTCTTGCTCCTGCACCTCCACAGCCTCACAGTAAGATCAGTCAAGGTCAGCAGGAAGCTCCAAGGGCCTCACTGTTACCTCTCAAGTATCTTGCCTCACCTCGAATGGCTTTCAGTTGATTTACTATGCAATGGACAGTCACTGTTTTATGCTCAGTAAGGTTTGGTTTAATGTGCAATGCTTTGTCTTTCTCTTATATGCACAGTTGTTTTGATTTATATGCAATATAAACCATGCCATTAGGATTTTTCTGGTGTTTGTTGTTTGAATAAATATATGATGTTGAAATACTTGAGATAGTAGTTAATAACAGTATGAGTTTTTGACTCAGTGTCATTTCAACTCTGTTATACCTGAATATTTTAGTTGTTTGTCAAGGACCTTTTACAGGAAGTAAATTAATATGAAATAGTAACTATGTCACCTTTATCAGCAATGTTAGCTCAGAAAAAACTTTTTAAAACTTAGTTGGTAAATTGTGGGATCAGATAAAACAGTTATAACTGTTCAAATCTGAGAATGCTTTAGTTGAATCTCCATCTGTTTTAAAAATTTTATTTCTTATTAAAGTATGTAGTTTTAAGACCATTTTCTGACAGTATGATGATTTTTCACCTTGGGTAGTTTGGAATGTCACTTGTATGTTATCATCCATCTGACAGGTATTTTGGTCTATTCTTTACTTCCTGTGTAGGTTCATGTTGTGTGTACCATAACCAACCTATTGCCTATGACAGACATGTAAGATTATGTGTTTCCTGACATTCTTACAAGTTTGTACTCTATTTTCTATTTTGATTTATATTATGTTATAATACATTCAAACAGATATTTTTCTTCACTGAACATAGGATGCAAAATGAAAAAAGGACGATTTTAACAACACAAAATTGCCAATTGTGTTATAGTTTGTTATTATACTCTTTTTCTTCTTTAGGGGAGCTTTTAGTTAGCCGGTGAATGAAACAAGCATTTTGCTTTTTATTTGTGATTATACATCATTTGGATTTTAATTATTTATTTCTTTGTTGTTTCTATTACCCCATAGTATTAATTTTTAAAATGTCATAATGCCAAATTAAAAGAACAAAATGTTTAAATGTACTCCTTGGGGTAGACTCTGTGCTCTGCGTGTCCAGACCGCCCCCTGCTGGTCCTAAGCGTCCCTGAAGGGAGGTTTATGAGTGCCTCACACTGAGTTTTCCCTCAGTGTGTCTCTAGCACAGTAACACAGGGCCGTGTCCTCGGTTCTCAGGCTGCTCATTTGCAGATACAGCGTGTTCTGGCTGTTGTCTCTGGAGATGGTGAATCGGCCCTTCAAGGAGTCTGCGTAGCTTATGCTACCACCATCATTCGTAATCCGTGTGATAAACTCCAGCCTCTTCCCTGGAGGCTGGCAGATCCAGCTCAAGCCATAACTACTGAACTTGAATCCTGAGGCCACACAGGAGAGTCCCAGGGACCCCGCTGGCTGCACCAAACCTCCTCCGGACTCCACCAGCTGCTCCTAAGCATGGACACCTGCAAACAGAGACACATCCTCCTCAGGACAATGTCATTCATATCTATTGTTTATCCCACTCGTGCCACTCACACATTCAGTATCTCTTGTTTTTCATGAATTACCTTTTAAAACAGCAAGAAGGAAAACCCAGCTCAGCACCAGCTCCATGGTGGGCCGTCTGTGCTCAGTCCTGACCACTGAGTGGTAACAGCTGGGTACCCAGGGCTGGGCTCCTCTCCAGAGCTGCAGAGTCAGGGCTGGGCTGGTTCTTATCAGCAGAGGGAGGCCTTAATTTACATGCGCTCCAGGTATATTACTCATTCTCTAGCAGAAGCCTCAGAGAGGGAAGTGTCCAAAGCACATGAGAGTGTTTTGCGAGGTGTGTGGAATCTTCCTAATACTACAGAACACATGCTTCTGCCCACGTGTCTGTGTGGTAATAAACACTTAACCTCAGCTGTTTTTCTAATTTTTGCATATATATAATTAGTGGATTTGGTAATTATTCATGTTTGCATATGTGTACATAGAGTGAGAAGCATAATGACCTATGAGATTTGAACTCATGTGTGATAAAAATATCCCAGGTATGAGGTCCTACAGTCCTTCCCACCATACTCAGCTGCTGGCTGGGCAACGCCAAGACAGAGTGTTCTTGCTTCATGATGTTTACCATATGGCTTCTTCTAATCAGAGAACATGACAGCATTTATTTGTATTCCAATATATTCATAAATGAATAGAAAAGCAGTATCATTCTGAAACACATGTTCAAGTATCTGGCATCTCCTTTAGCACACTAGAGCTTTACATTCTAAATTACCATATGTGTGTGTGTGTGTGTGTGTGTGTGTGTGTGTGTGTGTGTTTATGGTGGATAAATGAGATATATTTTGACACCAATATATAATTTGTTAAATATGTACAAACCATGCCCATTCTCAATATATGCAATGTAGCTTTACTCATAAATATTCCTGTCATTTTTCATAAAATCCCCTTCCTACCACTTCTTTTATTCTAGCCTCTCTAAACTAGAATATTTATTACTGAATGAGACTTCCCTTCTTGTGGTGACAAACATAGCGGAGTGGTTTTATATGATGATCATGAGAACTCTGTATTCCAAAGCACCTCAATTCTTAGGATTCACATTCTTCTATCCAGTATGTACAAGTTGTTATAGCCCTTCCACAGAAGTCCATGTGATGGAGATGAAAAATACATGTGTAAATATATTGTGTCACCTAAATCTCTTTCATTTCTGAATCCTGGAGACCTCATATGTCAACTGGAGTGGACGCACTGTAAGTTCTTCACAGTGGATATGATGCTGAGAGAGAGGGGAAACTCAGAAGCTGACCGGAAGCCCTCACTCCTCAGCCACCTTTCTGCATCTCTTCCTGGGGCCACTCCTGGTTCTCTGCAGATCCTCAGGGCCCTTGTGCTGGTCCAAATCTTTCCCTACTGCTCCTATGCACCCCATCTTGATCTCTTGCTGTCCCATCTTCTTGTCCTCCGTGTCCCCTGCTGGTCCCCTTCACACTGTGCATAGCTTTGTGTGCCTCAGCTCACACTTAGGTCCCCTCAGAAAATGTCTTGCACAGTAGTGCACTGTTGTGGTTTCCATGGAGATAGAGGACAGTGGCATGTAGATGTGGTTCCTGGCTGTGTCTTTAGAGACGCTGACCTATCTCGTCGGTTATGAATTTCAAGCTGTGCCTCCACTATTATCATCCTCCCACTTCCACTCATTTTCCTGTCTTGGTGCTGAAGGATCCAGCTCTAGGTCCAATTTACCACAGATAGAGTGACCAGAGAATGTGCAGTTGAGAGACAGGGTCGGTGAGGGCTTCACCAGGCTGGGACTGGTCTCTCGAAGCTACACCTGGAACAAGATAGTGGTGACAGAGAACACAGTGAGTTGTGAGATCAAATGCAGAATCTCCACCTCATCCGGTCTCAATTTTCCAACACTCACATCCTGAAGCCATTACCAGAAAGATAAGGAGCCAGCACTGTTTGAGGTTCTTGAAGACTAGCTTTACAAATTTCTGAGAATTTCTTAAATATTGAGATACAAACAGAAATTAAGCCAATGTGCAATGGGAATTTATCTTGTAGCTCCTGAAGCATTTGCATGTGGGGTGCACTCTTTTACGTGAAGGTTGGGAGAAGACAGTGGTGGTACAACTTTTGGTCTTTGCTGCTGAGTGGAGGATGCTGACTGAGCCCTCAAAGAACTCAGTGATCTCCCTGAAGTCCATTGGTCCAGGCCGAGGACCTTTGACTCCAGGACAGGACATGCAGTGGAAGAGCTGTTCATGGAGCTGGCTATGCCTACAGATGAAGGATGGCTTTGGGAAGATGAAAACTTGCACATAAGTCTGAGGCATAACAGGACTGTAAGGTACATACAGCACATGTGCATAACACACAACATGAATTCATGTTCCATGTGTATATATACACCTGCATTTCAGGATCCTGGTTCAAATTAATTTTGACTCTCCATTTGCTCCTTTCTAAATGCCAAGGTTTTGAAGCAGGTAGATGCAGGCATCTCATTGAATTGGGCAAAAATTTCCCTAGACACAAAAACATTTATAGAATTTATAGATGTTTAGACACTTCTGATTGTACTTGTCTTTGTGTGTATTAAATTCACCAGTAGATATGTATAGTCATGGGTTTCTGTGAATTTAGATGTGTTTTTGCTCTTTGGAGACAGGGTTTGATTATGCGGTTCAGGCTGGCCTTGAATTCACTTTGTAGCCCAGGTGGGCCTCAAACTCACAGAGATCCTCCTGCCTCAGCCTCTTGAGTATTGGGATTACAAGCAGGCACTACTACTCCTTGCCTAACATAAAGTTTTTTCACCTTAAAATTCCTTACATGTTTTACTGCTTCCTAGTACATACTTACAATTGTGCAGTGTAATTTCTAACCTTGTTTAAATTCTGTTTTTAGTGATGCATTTTTTGGAGCATGATGAGTTGCTGTGAGGACTCCTGGAGCAGCCAGATGTGGAGAATCTGATGGAGAACAAAGCTGGACATTGAAACTCAGAGCTGAGCACAGAGCCTGCTAGTGAAAGCCTCTCAACTCAAAGACAGGGATGGCCCCCGTCTTCAGGTAACTCTAAGAGAGCCAGTACTTGTTTACTCATGGTTCACTGAAGCGTTTTCCAGTATGATGCAGCAAGTGCCCTCATGATTCCTTGCTAATGAGTTCCATAGAAAATGCTTTAGAGATTACCTAAGGTCAGCAGGGAACATGAGGTCTACCAGTGCCATTAATTAGATCTCCTTACGTCATTGCTCTAAGAGCTGCTCTCCCCATTAATTCGTGTCTGTGTCAAGAAACTGGGGTTGAGAATTCATGAGTAAGTCACGATGGACAGAAAAGCCCATTTCCATCTCCCTTTACCTGGAGACCCTGAGTATGGAGACTGCACATTCTGCCCTCCAGTGTGAAGAGGCGTAAGTGCTGGTTGCAGGAGTAGCTCTGCATGTGACCTCTTCCACAGGGAGGTACAAGTGTCCAATGTCATCACTTCTATGACTAGGCCATTCAGAAACCTCATTTGTGATGCCACCTGACGCCTTCTCTGCTGCAAGAATGTGTAGTGACACCTGTGACTGGGACAGGGCCCTGCTCTTTAGCCTGGAGTCCTCTCAATTCCATTTTCTTAAAATTTCTTAAAATTCTATTTTAATCCTATCTTTACATAAGCAGAGATTGGAATCCAGTATATTGCAATCTGCTCACCATCTCTTTTATTTTGCTTTTGTATTTTTTGTTAGCATAGATTTGCACTACATACCAGATGCATTCATCATGGGTAGTGAGCTCACTAGTTTTTGTGCTTTTCTACTAGTCTCCCTAAATCTAATAATCACCAGGTGGCATGAATACAGGTAATATTTGAATCAACAGTAGTAAGCAGAAAAAGATAAATGGGGTGCTTGTGGAGCCTCTGGGTAGGCTCTGGACAAGTGGGTGGAGCTGGGGTGGAGCTGTTCTCAGTCTAAGGAGAGGAGCAGCTGGACTCTGGCATCCAGAGCCAGGTGAGTCTGTTACTTTCTGTGTGGTCCTTGGTTCTGATCTTTGATAGTGGACCCCTCTACCTCCTTGCTCTGAGGTCACATGTATACTTGCTCCTGCATCCAGAAATCCTATCTCTGGTCAGAACTGCAGAGCACTGATGGATTTGTAGGAAGACATGATAAATATTCTCAAATGGAGAAGGACAAAGTATCATAGGTGTGCATGTATGTATGTAGCGGGAATATAGTTACGGGCCCTGCTGAATCCCTGAATGTTCAGGAGAGATTTGGTCACTAGGCATAGGAAAATGCATGTTTCCTTTGAGGGTTTCATCATTAACAACAACTGCCCGTGTACTATGTAATTTACAATTCTGATGGGAAGAACAAAAACATACACAAATATTGACATGTAAAGAAGAAGAGTAAAACGTGACTGAAAAACCTACAGGTGATGGGTGGGGTGATAACTAGGGACAACGATGGTGCTGGATTTCGTGCTTAGCAAGTGACGATGGTTCAACTGATGCATCTTCACCTCTTCTAGGCATTGAGAGTATAAACTCAGGGTAGAAGGTGAATTTTGTGAGACACATTTGAGAAGAAATGAGAATCTGATCTTCTTGGATAAGAAGAACCACCACTCAAATCCAATGCAATCCTGAACGAAATACATTGCCCTATACATGTTGCAAACTAAAACGAGACCCATGTCTATCACCATTCACTAAACTAAAGTCACACCTTGTCAAAGATCTGTTAAAACAGGAACTCTGAATCTACTGGAAGAGAAAGTAGGGAGAAACCATAAAGATTTACACAGAGATTACATTACGTGTAAAACCTAGATTTGCACAGGAAATAATTCAAAGAGTAAACAACTGGGATCTCATCCTATTAAAATGTTTTTGCACAGCAACAGAAATCATCAACAGAGTGAAAAGAAACCCTGCAGATTTTGAAAAATATTTAACCAATCGTACCTCAAAGGACTTACATCTTGTACATATACATAATTGAAAAAAACCAGATGCCCCAAATCACAAAGACCCAATACAAATGGGCATCTGAGATGAATACACATTTATGGGATGTAGAAATATGAATGACAGATAAATGTATGAAAAAATATTCAACATCTCTGGTTATTTAAAAGATGCAAATTAAAATAACTCTGAGATTCCATCTCACCCCAAAAAGGATGGCTATCATCAAGAAATCTACTAATAAAAAATGCTGGAGGGGCTGTGTGGAAAGGGAACCCTTCTCCATTTTCGTTGGGAGTGTAAACTTGTGCAATCACTATGGAAATCTGTGTGAAGATTTCTCAAAAACAAAGATCAGAGACCCTATTCGACCCAGCTATTCCACTTGTGAGTATCTTCCCAGAAGAATGAAAAACATGATACCACAATAATATAAGTGCACCCATGTATACAGCAGCACAATTTGTAATAGCTAAATCTTGTAGAAAACCCAATTCCCATCATCTTAGCAGTTAATAAAAAAGATATAAAAGATATGGCAATTTCAGTGAGTGGAGTACTACTCAGCAATAAGGAAGGATAAACTTGAGTCTTACGTAGGTAAATGGATGCAACTATAGGCCATACTCATAAGTGAAACAAATCAGACTCACATGTGTGAACACTGTATTTTCTCCCTGGTGTGATAAATTCAAAGAGTACATAAGGTCTAAAATGTACAACAGATAT
This sequence comes from Dinomys branickii, assembly GCA_004027595.1. Taxonomy (NCBI): domain Eukaryota; kingdom Metazoa; phylum Chordata; class Mammalia; order Rodentia; family Dinomyidae; genus Dinomys; species Dinomys branickii. Next base: position 24,183 of record PVLD010020236.1, read on the forward strand.
TATTAAATGGTTAGAAAGTGTTCAAAAGGAAAAAGGAACTCAGACAGGTGAAAGGGAAAGGGACAGTGGGAAAAGTGAAAAATCCAAGTCATTTATGCTGTTAGTATCTCTCCATTCTTGAAAAAGGAAGGTTTGTGCTAATATGTATTTGATACACTTTTATACCCATATCTTTTACCATGGGCAAAAATTCTAGAGATAACAAAATATAAAAGTATTAACTATTATAACTCTCTTATTATTTTGTTATGAAATTTGTTTTGCATGTTTTTCATAAAATCAAAACAAGACATATTTTAGAACCCAACACCTTAAAAAAAAGAGAAGGAAGAGAAGGCACAGTGACACAGAGGAGAAGCAGCGCTGCTGGGTAATTCCCAGGTCAGGTGTGCGTGGGGATGACACTGGAGATCCGCGAGCCTTGTGTTTCCATTCTTCAGATTTCTTTGAAGCACAAGTTAGAATCTGAATGGAGGTAACCTTCAACAATTCTGGTATTTTTGGGTGACAATGGAGGTAAAGTTTACAAAATATTTAATATATATCATGGGATATGTGTAACTAAATTGTGTTACTCATTTTTAGTAATAATACTGCATGGATCATAAGCGAGGTAATTGCATTTGTTTAGGATTTGCTATGAAGCAGTTTGTAGGTGCTGTGAAGGAATGTCAGGGCTTTTTTCTGAGGTTGTCCTTGATGAACTCTTTGTGTCTGACTCCATCAGAGAAACAAATATGTATTTACAAGGGGTCAAAATAAGGGGACCCTGAGAAGGATGTGTCAGATGCTGGAGGCAGAGGCTGCACATTGCTTCCCTGTCCTCTCTTCTGCCTGGTCTGCTGTCTCCTCTCAGATGTACCTGGTCCTGCAACCCCTACAACTCTAATCTTCTCCCTCCACACTAATGTACCTACCAATGTGAGGTCCTCTGTTCTCTATGATTTCCTGTCCCTGTGACCATAACAAAGAACATCAAGGGGTTTGGCTCATTTACCCTGACATCTGCTGCTTTCTTGAAGCAGTGAGTTTCCCTTAATTTCTGTCTCCTATGAACTATGTTGACATGTTTACATCATTCATGAAGGATGAATGGCCTTTTGTAGTTAAGAAAATACTTTTCCTCCATGTAGAATAATTTTCTGGAAAAGTCCTTATGTCACACTTTTCCTTCTGCACCAGGCTCTGTGTCCATTTCTCAGTAAAAAATAATCCCTTTCACATCTAAGAGGCTTGTGTGATCATTTTGAATATTTCACTTGAGATCATGAGAACTTCTAGAGGTAACATGAGGGGTGCAGGTTCCCCAGGAGCATGACGCGACCTCATCCTCATCCTCTTCTGCCCTCCAGTCATCCCGCATCTCCACTCAGTGTTCCCTCCACTGTGCACCTCTTTCCTCCTCTGCACCAGGAAGCAGAGCTCACCTGTGATTCTGGATTCTTCTTCTGTCCAAGTTTCTTTGAGATCACTTAATCTGGAATTTTATTTCCTTTGTGGACCAGTGAAAACATCATGTTGTTAAGTTTTTTCACATTTTTGTAGATTTGAGTATTTAGGTGGTAATTTTCAAGGGCTTTAGATGTTGGACAAAATCCAGAAGAACCTGAACTGGCCAAGCACTGGTCCATGTAAGGTGCAGAGTGGAGGGAGGGCCTGGATGTGCACTTGGCTTCCAAAGATGGGTGTGAGTGTGAGGTCCCTGATCACACCTCATAGATGGGACCTATGTGAGAATTTCGGGTCCTCTCTGCCTTCAGGTACCGTGCACATCTGTGCAACAGATTTTGTGCTGGTCACTATGTCCCTGATCCCAGACGATAGTAACTGTAAGAAAGACATTATCAAGTGTAGAAGTATATTTGATTATTTTAGGCAAGTTTACATATAGTAATGTGACTGATAATTACAGCCTTAACTGGGATGAAATTAATAAATGCATAATGCCAGAATTATGGTGATATGTTCAGGAAAAATTCATATTATGAAACGGAAGTGTTTTACCTCATTGTTCTGCATTATTTGACTTCTACACACTGAAACTTGCATGATCAGAAATGAAGAAATGCATGAGGGAGAGAGACAGGCTATGATGGAAATAGTAATACTAAAATTTATAAATTTTACAGATTCGATAGTGCAAAGGAAAGAGCAGATACAAGTCCTCCTCAGCCCCTTGAATAGGAAGAGCACAACCAGGTCCTGGACTCAGCCCTGAGTCCAGTCAGGCCGCCCCTCTTCCTCCTCCATGAAAACAGGGCTCCACAAGTTCCTGGGGCTGAACCTGGGGACCTGAACTCCTCAGATGGCCAAGGATAGAACAGAGCTGTGTGTTCTCTAATCCTGTGGGAAGGGATGTGAAATACTGAGTTTCCTAATCCAAAGAACTTATTTCTCCTTGAAACAATTCCTCATAATTGGAATTCAATTAGTAGTTTCGTTTTTAGACTATGAGTTATTACACTGAAAGTGAAGCTACCTGCACACAATGTGCCAGTGACATTGAGATGAATATTAGTCATGTTTACTCACCAAGGAAATTCTAATAGAGATTAAAAATAAAGTCACTATTTCATACGTACTCTGTAACAGAGAATATTTACTTGAACGTAGACGTGTCACTGCAGCTCATGCATTGCAGGATCTGCTCAGGTCCTATGATATTATTGCAGAAGAGAAACCCCAGAGGCCAACAGGAAGCCCTCAGTCCACTGCTTCCTTCTCTGCACCTGCTCTTGGGGCCTTGTATGGTTTCCATGGACCACAGCGCCTCTTGCTGGTGGAGAGTGACCCTTCACGGAAGTTTTTGTCTGGGCTCACTCTGATGTTCCTCACTGTGTGTCGTGCACAGTAATACACGGCCGTGTCCTCGGTTTTCAGGCTGCTCATTTGCAGATACAGCGTGTTCTTGCCGTTGTCTCTGGAGATGGTGAATCGGCCCTCTACGGAGTTTGCGTAATACGCGGTAACACCACTGCTTCCAATAAGTGAGATCCACTCTGGCCCCTTTCTTGGAGCCTTGCGAATCCAGTGCATTTCAGAGGTACTGAAGGTGAATCCTGAGGCCACGCAGGAGAGTCTCAGAGACCCTCCAGGCTGCACCAAGCCCCCTCCGGACTCCACTAGGTGCGCCTCTGCCTTGACACCTGCAAACACGGAGACATGCTGCTCAGAAAACTGTCACATGTCACTGTTTGACCCACTCATGTCCAGTGACTCCCTCAGTATCTTTTGTTCTGAGTATTTTACCTCTTAAAGTTGCAAACAGGAAAACCCAGAGCAGCGCCAGCTCCATGGTGAGCTTTCTGTGCTCAGTCCTCATCACTGAGAAACAGCTGGGCATGCAGGGCTGGGCTCCTCTCCTGAGCTTCAGAGTCAGAGCTGTGCCGATTTTCATCAGCAGAGGGAGGCCCTATTTGCATGGCCTTTGCTTTATACACAGCTCTGGGGATAACAAGCTCACAGGGCTGTGTCCACATCTCATGTGAGAGTACTGGGGACATTTGGAAACAATGATTTTATTTAAGACCATATAAAAACTCACTATGAGATAGTGTCTGGGTATTCCTAGCTCTTCACCTACTTTTACATTCCATGTGCACATAACATACATTTTTCTATTCAGTTTGTCTGCTTTGGAAACAAGACAAATTTTGAGCTTCAGGAAGTTTCTTTTCGTGCAGGAGATCTGATGTACTGTATAAGTTCTCCCAACTGTTTCAGCCCGCACTCTCCCAGGTTGTGAATAAACTGCTTCCTGGTCCAGATCCTGGGCAAAGAAGACACATATGGTGATGACTCTATTTCCCTCTTCCTGTAGAGAGAACATGTGTGACTTTGCTGCATTCTGCTGTTTGCTGAGAGAAAACAAATCCAGTTTTTGTGTGGGTCCCTGGTAGTAAATCTCTCATTTTCAACTGGCATTAACTCTCTCACATTTTTCCACGTGTAGATATTGTTAATATGTGACAGATGTAATATATAAACTGTGCATATAGAAAGGGTGCACCTGAGAAGTATTAACACAGAAGTATTAACACACATGGATACTTGCAGAACAACACTCAATCAAAGCAGGGAGTACATGTGTCATCCGCAGTATGTCCTGTGGCTCCTCTGCAACCCTCCCTCCCGCTGCTTCCCTCCTGTGTCCTATCACCAGGCAGCTGGTGACCATCCTCATGTTGTTTCCTGTTAACTTTCCTATTTCAACATTTATACAAAGAGTACACATGCTATAACACTGGTCATGTTTAGCACAGGATGTTAATTTGAAAAATTTGCACATGATTATCTAAGTCAGCTTTCATGAATAGTTATGATGATTAATTTCTCAATTTACAAAAATAGTGCTGGAGATACAGCTCAGTGATAGGCTACTTGCTTATTGATTGTGATGTCTTTTCATCTCCATTAAGGCAAAAACAAACAAAATCTGCAATGAAACAAAAACAAGATATAAATCACTTCACGTTAATCCTTCAATGGGTCTGTTAATGGTTACTTACATATTCTAAGCTTCTGGTTATGACAAAGAGCATTGTTCGTCATCTTGCAAGTGTAGCCACATGAAGAAGTTGTTCTTCCCTTGTGGTACACAGTGCAAAACTCACCAAATAAAACTGGGTTAACTGTAAATTCATACATTTTCTTAAGAATATTAATGGAGTGAAGTTAGAACAGAATTTGAAATCTGGTGATACAAGATTGACATAATAAAATAGGACCAATATGAACTACATGGGGCTGTGGTCACCCTGTGCCATGTGATCAGAAAGCTGAATTGGAAAGCATTCATGGATTACTAAGGGCTGAGCATGCAGAAGCACCATAGTGTGAATACAAAAGATGGGCAAACTTAGAAAGTGCATTTGTATATTACTGGTGCTGTAAAGTCACCCCACAAGGAGCAACTTACATAAAAAACGGTTTTTCTTTTATTACTGTACTCAAAAATTCAAGAACAGGCAATGCCAAATTTGGTGTCTGCTAGGAGGTAGCTGTGCACTTCCAAATCTTGTCTAATTTCCACACATTCAGGTGGCAGAAGAGAAGCACACTGTGTGCCTGAAATGCAGGGAGGCAAAGAAAAGATCAGCAAATGCCTCAGAGCTCTGATGTCATCTAGGAAAGCAGGTAACCTAGGCACGTCTCCCAAAAGACACCACGTGTTCACGGTGTCCTCCAGGGGGCGCATGTGCTTCAGTAGGGAAACCGAGAAGCAGCGCTTTCAAGCAACAGCTGTCCACGCTGTCGCTGTCCTCAGTCCTGTTTTTATCTCTCCCTAAAGTCATTTTACTCTTTTACAGTGGCCTCAGATTTTGAAATCCTTGTTGTATCAATTTAAAAGTCTGATGTAAATATGATCTAAATGAATTATATGTGAAATTTTCGACCTTCCTGTTGAGCATCTGCCTTCCCTTAGTCTATGCTACTGTCCCTATCACAGGATTCCTTCACATGACATGAGTGTTCACTCTAACAAATCTTGTGTCGTTTGTAATTTGGCCAGTCTGGGAAATTTCAAATTATTAAGTTTTCCTTCCCTTTGAGTTAGTATTTCACTCTATCCTGTTGTTATTTTGAAACACTGTATTATCAGAAATGAACTTTATTAGGCCTTTTGTACAGACATTTCCTGTCTGCTCTATGATGTTTATATGCCAGTGCGCGGTGTCAACAGTGTATTACTGAGATTTTGTAGCAATCTTTGAACTATCAATAGAGTTTTTTTACTGTTTGCTTTCTCCAGGAGTGTAATATATGTTACAGCTTTTGGCTTATCTTTCTTAATGGCATTGTGCATGAATTTTATGCACAAAGTGTAAAGGTAAAGTTTATATAGACAATTGAATGGGATTTTACATTTCAAAGCATTTGTGATTCTACTGTGACAATACCTATTCTGTGTGTTGCTCACCATAACAAAACTGATGACTAGTTCTAATTATGAACTGTGTAATTTATATCTCCATTGTCCCTCGAAGCTGTAGCTCTGTTTACTGGGTGCAGTGGTGTGAAACATATTCATGTTATATGTCACCATAGTCACATGTGAGGGAGGTTTTGTATCTGTTAACATGTTTCAATGCATATTCATGTAGTGACACGGACATTGACAAGGATAGTGACCAGGATATCTCACTTCTTTAAGGGTGCAGAATACCTCATGTGTGGGTATAATTTCTTTAATTATAATCTAAGAATTGATAGACTTTAAGGTAGTTTCTAAGTCTTGGTTACAATGAGGAATATTTATAGGAATGCCACCTTGTACAGTTCTGTGCAAATGTACAGTTTCAACACCATTAATTAATTATGTAAATCATATGAAGAATTGCTTTGATAATTTTGAAAAATATTATTCTATTTTTAGGGTAGCTGTAGAAATTCCCAGTCTCATCACCATTTCTAGAGGCACAATTTTACTATATCCCCTTCAGTATGTGTACTGCCTGTCATTTTTATCCTAACCATACAGTGTGGCACAAAATGCAGAGCACTGAAATTGTTTTGCTAAGCTTTGAATGTAGATAAAAGCACTCACAATTGTTTGAATCTTTAGACACTTTTCTGCAGAAGGCAGATCCATAAAGGCAGTCATGGGTTTGTGCTCACTCTGTGTCAGGGGCTGGGTGTGTAAGGGTCGACAGGGACCATACATGATGTGGGTATCCCTTAAGGGTATAGGACAAGGATTTATGCTGATGTGGTATGGATGGATGTAGTTTCCGAAGGGCAAGTACTCAAAAGTAATGAACTTTTAAAACTTTAATTGATAACATTATTGATGTCTAAATTATATCAATAAGTTTGTAAGTTTTATCATATTTTCAGTTATAAAATTTATTAGTCTAGTTTACATGAAGAAGATCTAATGAAAGACATGCAGGGCCCATTATTCCCGCACTTAAAGAGAGGGAAATGGGTCCCAGGAGGATGAAGAGTGAGGAGGACCCAGGGTCTCAGCAGCTAACGTCTCTCCGGGGTCTCAGTGTTGCTGACTTTTGGGACCCTGAAAGAGCTGGCTCCTGAAGAACTTGATCATACTGAGGGTTCCTTGGCACTCTTTGAAGGGACTGCACATCCCTGGGCTGTAAGGAGCAGGGCCTGTTGGTCCTGATCCTCCCAGAAATGAGGTTTGTGTCTGAGCTCACACTGACTGCCCCTCACTCTGGATCCAACTTCCATCCAGACTGTTACCACGTTCCCATCAGCTTCATCAGGAAATGGGCCAGATGAACACAGCAGAGCAATTTTAAGACAAGTGATCAGTTGAGTCCAGCACAGGTGAGAATGTGGTTTGCTTATTAAAGATAAACTTGCCTAACTGAGACTTCAGAGATAAAGAAAGACATGAGATCAGAATATCAGGCGTAAGTATTATAGGGAGAAATTCCCAGTGCTCACAGGAAGCTGCCATTCACCTTCCTTTAAATGTGCTCTTGGGCTGTATACATGGAATTAATTTGTAGATAACGTGCAATACACGGAAAAAATTGGATGAAAAGTATATATTTTTTACTATGCAGGGGTCCTGGTGCAGAACAAATATGTAGATATTTGCAAATGTAGAATTTTATATTTTGAAGTGTTATTAAACTAAAGAAAAAAAAGAAATCCTTCATTTCATTAAATGAGTTTTTTTGGTCGTTGTTAGGAAAAAATGACCAAAGTAGCTGCTTTGTCTTTCTGTTTTACTTCTTAAGTATTGGAAAAAGTCTAAAGATCAAAGAGATTTGCTTTCCTTCCCGGTCATGTAGTTAATTAAGATCAGGTGGTCCTTCTGAATAAAAGTTCATGCGGGTCACTCAGTCACACACTAGTATAAGAGCAAAGACAGGACAGACAAATGAATTGATAGCATAAATTTTATGATCTGCACCACACAATCTTGAGGCAAATTTGCAAAAACTGACACTGTAAACAATTGTGACAACTTTTCTAATGTCTGACTATTTACTTTTAAAACATCATATTTTTAAAGATCATCATTGCGCACTTGGGTTTATTATAATCTTTAAGGTTAGTCTAAAGGATTCTGACAGTAAACTTATGTAAGATGTGAATGTCACAAGAAAAATTCCAGGCAAAATTAGAGCTTTATTCTACTTAGAGAAGGGGGATGCATTGTGTTTTCCCACTTATATTCACAGCAAAATTTTTCAGACAATATATCTTTGTGATTTTCAGTGTGGAAAAAATTATTCTAATAACTCAAATTTAACCAGACTTCTTTACATCATACCACACATCTATGTAGCCTGTCTCTCTGATCCCTTCAGTAACTGCCCCTCCTTCTATGTGCATCTTTTTTTCCCCACATTTTAAATTTAAAAGAATTTGACAAACTAGCAGCAATGAGTATGGAAACATTAAACTATACTTCAGTGGAAGCTTCCAGTTTCACATAAAGTTGAATCTGTTTTGTAGTTGAAACAATTTGTATGCCACATCTACATCTGAACCCTTGAGGAAGTTGGATTTAACTATTCATTGTAAGCGGTGGCAAATCTCAATTAGGAATGCACCTTGCACTTTTCAACTCATTCTCACTCCTGCACCTCCACAGCCTCACAGGGAGGTCAGTCAAGGTCAGTGGGAAGCTCACTGGGCCTCAGCATGACCTCCCAATTATCTTGCCTCACCTGGAATTATCTTCAGTTGACTTACTATGCAGTAGACTGTCATTGTTTTATGCTGTGTTAGCCTTGGTTTAATGTCCACTGCTTTGTCCTTCTCTTATATGTACAGTTGTTTTGATTTCTATTTAATATGTGCGGTGCCAGTATGATTTTTATGGTTCTTCTTGGTTTATTAAATTTGCAACATTAATAAAATATGTCGACATTAATAAAATATGATAGTTAATAAAATATGAATATTTCATTCAGTGTCATTTCAACCCTGTTATACCTGAATATTTTAGATGTTTGTCAATTATCTTTTATGGAATAATTAAATATGAAATAGTAAGTATGTCACCTTTATCAGTAATGTTAGCTCAGAAGAAACTTTTGAAAATTCAGCTGGAAAACTTTGGGATCAGATCAAACAGCTTATAACTATTAAAATCTTTGAACGCTTTGGTTGGGTGTCAGTGTCACCATTTTTTTCAAAAATTTATTTCTTATTAATGTGTGTAGATTTAAGACCATTTTCTGACTGTATCATGTGATTTTTCACCTTGGGTAGACTGGAATGTCACTTGTATGCTATCATCCAGATGACAGGTATTTTTGTCTAGTCTTCACCACCTGTGTAGGTTCATGTTGTGTATGTACTGTAACCAATCCATCGCCTGTGAGAGACATGTGAGACTATGTATTTAGAGCCATTCTTACAAGTTTATACTGCATTTTTCTATTTTGATTTGTACTATGTCATACAAGATTCAAACAGATATTTTTCTTCTTTGAAAAAAAACATGAAATGCAAAATGGACGATTTCAACAAAAGAAATTTTGCAGTTATATTACAGTATTTTATTATACTCTATTGCTTCTTTTTGCTTTTAGTTAGCCAATGAATCATACAAATATTTTGGGTTTTATTTGTGATTTTACATAGTTTGGATTTTAATTATTTGCTCCTTTGTTGTTTCTATTAATCTATACTATTAATTTCTAAAATGCCATAGTCAGCGGAGACGCTCCGCGGCCCCACGTTTCGCGCGTGTCGGGCGAGCTGCGCGGGGGCCCCAAACGCCGCCGGAAGCGGGGAGAAAGATTTGCTGGGTCCTAGCGCCCTGAGAGCGCGGACGGCTCGATCCCTCCCGCCTCCAGGGCCGGCGAAGCCCTCCGGCGACTCCCGACGGAGATTGGCTTGTTGGCGGCGGAGACACCCAGCACTCCCACGTTTCGCGCGTGTCGGGCGAGCCGCGCGGAGGGCCCCAGACGCCGCCGGAAGCGGAGGAAGGGATTTGCTGGGTCCTAGCGCCCCGAGAGTACAGACGGCTCGATCCCTCCCGCCCCCCGACCCGGCGCAGCTCTCCGGCGACTCCCGACAGAGATCGGCTCTCTGGCGGCGGCAACACCCAGCGGTCCCACCTTTCGTGCGCATCAGGCGGGCCGCACAGAAAGCCCCAAAGGATAGACTGGCACCTTGGAACCTTCATGCCTGCAGGGACTCCAATAATTGGTGAGATATCGGCGCTCCCGACCAGATCACCGAGTGGGGGAGGAGATCCATCCCTATACCTGCAGGGAACCCTGGGAGGGTGGGGGAGCAGTCTTACACACCTCACCCAGGTCACTAGGTAGGGAGTATCTAACCAATATCTGTACAGCCTTTTAAGCGGAACTCTCAGCAGAAAGCTTAAGGGACATTCTCCCAAA
>PVLD010020237.1:0-20000 GCA_004027595.1 Dinomys branickii
TGACTAAATTTGCATGTCTGTATATGGGTCCATACATCTACAATTCGAAGATATCAATGGATAAAGCAACAACTACTGTTGAGACCATATCACCTTGTCTATAGATTAGTTGTGATTGTACTATTTTCTATGATAATGGGTGTCTGTTTGTCAATATGTTTTTGTACTTTTATGTTTCTAAAAAAAAAAAAAAAAAAATTTGTCTTATATAAAAATTGAGTGCTCCTGTATTTGCTGCGTAGTTATTTGTGATTGTTATCTCTTCCTCTAGGAGTTTTCCCCTAACAAGTATGTAGTGAACTTCTTTTTGTCTTTGGATCATTTTTGTTTTGAAGTTCACCTTATCTGCAAACAGATTTGCTACCCCTGCTTTTTTCTGTGTTCCTGTTATATGGAAAATTGTTTTCCACCCTTTGACTTTTAGTCTATAAATTTCGTTTTAAGTTAAATGTGTTCCTTGTATTCAGCATATTGTTGGATTTTGTTAATTGATCCTCTCTGCCAGTCTGCTTCTTTGGACTGGTGAATTGAGAGGATTTACTAAACCAATGGTTGTTTATAACGTTGATGGTTATAACGTATGTTTTGCCTTATCTTTGTCATGTTATTTTCCTGCTGCTGGTTCCTCATTTTTCCCTCTGTCTAATTGCTTGCTGCTTCCTTTCTGTTGTTGTTCTTGAAATTGTAGTCATTTTCATCTCTTCCTAGAATATCTTTTAGTACTCTTTGTAGGGTTGGTTTGGCACTCATGAATTTCTTCAGTTGTCTTTGTTGTGGAAATATTTTATTTCTCCATAATTTTGAAGGATTATTTTGCAGATTACATCAATCTGGGTTAGAAATTCTTTTCTTTCAAGATCTGAAATACTTCACTCGAAGCTCTTTTTGACTTGAAGGCTTGTGTTGAGAAATCTGCCATGATTCTGATGGGATTTCCTTTACAGGTCATCTGTTTCTCTTCTTTGATAGTTTTTAAGAATCTGTTTTGCTGAATTTCTATGATCTTGATTATTATATGCCTGGGTATAGATTTATTTGGTTATGTCTAGTTGGATTTCTATATGCCTCATTTCCTGTATGTCAGATTCTTTTCCCATGCTTGCAAAATTTTCTGCTATTACTTCTTCAAATAGTCCTCATGTCATTTTTGTTGACTTCTGCTATTTCGTTGACACCTATTAAAATTACATCGTTTTCTCTGCATAATCTTGCAGCTGTTCAATTATTATTTCCTGGTTCCTTGTCATTTTTAAGAGACCTTTCCTTTCACTATTGTTAGCTGCAATGCTGCCTTCAAGGTCTGAAAGTCTGTCTTCAGCTTCATTCACCCTGTTTTGCCAACTTTTGATGGAATTTTTAATTTTCTGGGTATGTGTTTCAATCTATTTCATGCATTCTATTTCTTTCATGTATTGTTCATTCAAGGTCCCCACATTTTCTGTGCTCTTCTATTTTTTTATCTACATCTTCCTTAGATATGCTGAGCAACTCCTTCATTATTGTTGCCATTTATTTTTTTATCTGGGAGATTATTTCTGATCTGATGTCTCCTATGGCCCGATGGAGTTATTTCTTTACTTCAGTTGCTATCATTTTAGAAACTTCAGGTGTGTGACTTTCAAGCTCTACTGTGTCAATGTCTCTTGAACTTGTTCTGGGTGGTATGGAAGTCTGAGATTGCATTTTGCTCCTTCATTTTGTCATTTTGAAAGATCTAGCAATTCCCTGGAACTCAGCCTCACTCCCATGATGGTGTGGGAGTTGTGAGGAAGGATCCCAAAGTCTCTGGTGCTCAGTATGGTTTCTGAAATGGTGTGTGTAAGTGTGGTGCCACAGCTTATGCTTCTGAAGGTCTCCAGGGCTCAGTTGGCTCCCATGCCATTGAGGGGTAGGAGTGGCTCACAGAGATTCATAAAGCTGTCTGGGGCTCAGTGAGGCTCCAACAAAGGTGTGCAGGACATTGTCATTAAGGCCCTCAAAGATGTCTGCGGCCCAGCCAAACTCCCATGCTTGTGGAGGAGAGGTGTGAGTGGCTCATCGAGATTTCTGAAGCTGTCTGGGTTTGTGGGGTTTGGCGTGGTCACCAAGGCCCCCAAAGCTGTCTGATGCCCAGCCCAGCTACCAAGCCGGTGGAGGAGAGGAAGGACTGGCTCACCAAGGTTCCTAAAGCTATCTTGGGTTTAACCTGCCTCTTGCAAGGGTGCTAGAGGGACACACAAGACCTTTTCCTTTGTTGGAACATGGTGCTGGCTGTGTTTTATTCTCAAGGAACTTTCACTTTTGGTATAAATCCCTAACCAGTTGTGCGAGGGCAAAAGGTGAGCAAGCAGGTGGTACAGAAAAGTTGTACTGACAGGCTTTGGCTGAGGGTGTGAAAGAAAGAAGAGAAAAGGAAGTTCACTGCACATTTTAAACTTCTATTTCTATTATTTTAAGAATGCTGAGCTTTAGATTGCCTTTTAATCCAGGTATTCCGAACCCCTGGGGCATAAATCAGTATAGGTCTATGACCTATAGGAAAGTGGGTGCACAGCATGAGGTGAAAAGTAAGATAAGCTTCATCTGTATTTATAGTTATGCCCCATTATTTACACCGTCTGAGCTCCACATCCTGTCAGATCAGGGGCAGAATTGGATTTTCTTATAAGCATGAACCCTATGAAGAACTGAGCATGTAAGAGACATGCATGCTCCTTTAAATCATCTGAAGCCCCCTCCCACACCAGTCTGTGGAAAACTTGTCTTCCACAAAACCTGGTGCCAAAAAGATTGGAGGCCACTGAATTCTAATCTTATATTTCTAAGGTAAGTAGATAAATAACGTGGTTCTGAGTTCAGAAAATGAGGTGGTATCATTTCCAAAGATTCAGCCACTGCATCTCTTCCACTGGGAATCTGATGGGGGGCTCACTTGTTACCCTGATTACTCTTATAAGTCTCCCCCTAAATCACCTTGAGAGTGTGCTTTTCACTTATTCAGTAATCGTTCATCTAATGTCAGAGAGCCATTTTCTCTCAGTTATTGGCCAAAAAAAACCCGGAATTATATTTTCGGAGCCCTGTATATTGTGTGCGCTGTCTGTAGAAATAGCGTCGATGACATTTATAGTGAATATTTTTGGGGTCTACCTTTCCATTGCAAACTGGTGTTCTCTTCTGCCTTTTCATATGCACTGATCTTTGGCATGCAGGCTTTTCTTAGAAAGTTAATGTATAACTTGTTATCTACTAGAAGACTCTCTGAAGGGCTGCACATGCAGCAGCCTGAATAGATACTGCTGAGCACTGCAGCCATGAGTTCCATCTTTTCCATGTCCTGTCTCACCTCTATGACGCTTTTGCCAGAATAATCCTTACAGACTAGCCTGAACATGCCAGAAAGGCAACTGAAATATAAGCAACTCCTCTTCCTCTATTAACACAGAAGAAGACTGAATGGTCACCACAGGCCCACAGAAAACGGCCATGCAGAAGCCCAGCAATCTATCCTAACTCAATCAAATTTTCTAGATGCCAATTCTGTAAAATACTCTGGAAGGCCTAGGTGCACAATAATGAATAATATCTTCACTGTGCCCTGGAGAAGCTGATGATCTTATAAAAATCAAGCAACCATGGAAAAAAAGTATATTGCTGAAAATTAGAGATAGCAATAATGGTCTGTGATACAGGTAACAGAAGCTGTCCAGAGGAGGAAGTGCTTCTACCTGGGGTGGTTAGTAAGAAAAGACTTTAGAAGATGAAGTTTTGACTAAATTCTTGAAGTACGATGCATGAATAAGAATCTTCCATGGACGCAGAGTTTAGGCAAAGTAATTTGAAAAGTAGTTTGTGTGTGTGTGTGTGTGTGTGTGTGTGTGTGTGTGTGTGTGTGTGTTCCTTGTTTGGGTGGATCTCAAGTATGTCGCCATAAGGGAGGCCCTAGATACAAGGACAGGGTACAAGTGATGCAATGCCAATGGCTTCTAACAAGAAGCCAAGATCTTTGGACCTAATGATAAGATTGAGCTTGTATTGATTTTCCACAAATTATAGCTCAGAGACTGAAGTAGGCACATTCATGACCCTGCCAATTGCCAAGGTGGAGAAGCCACCAGACTTTGCAATGGGGTGGAGCACAGATGGCCCTACTACTGGCTGCATATCCAGCCCCACCTCCTTCCCCACATAAACATTCATGACTTATCTAACTGAGTCACAACTGTGCAGGAAAGGGAGCTCTGCAGGCACACCCTGCATAGTGCCACACAATCAGCTGGAAGGAAAGCTTGGAGGAGAAAATCACTGAAGGAAACTTGGAATGGACCTGATCCCAAACTATTCCATGGAAACCTGGGTTCTCCTGGTTACCACCCTGGTGCTCTTCTATCTGTGAGTAACTCTCCAAGCCCCTGTCCTCTGTAACCTAGCACTTGGGTTACAAATAAGGCTGCTCTTTGTCTTATCTGTTTAGAAAATCAAAAGTGAAAATGATGAGACACTTAAGAGTTGGGTGTCACCAAAACCTAACCATAATTATAGATCTTATGCAGCTCCTTTGAAGGAATTAACAAGCATTTGTGTCCCAGCAAATTCCCAGTTTTTATGGCTCAGAAGATTTAGTGACATTGCTCGCTTTGGAGAATGATCTGATTGAGTCACAATTTGGGCCTAGACTAAAGCAACCAGAATTTAGCAAAGACAGATAATATGTCACTGGTCACCATGTGTAGTGGGATGCAACCTTATACAACTGCTCAGGATTCTGGGATAAGAGGTTTCTTCATGAGTTTTTATGCCATTATATTTTTGTTCTCTACCTACTCAGGGATATGCAGGATGAGAGCACCTTGTTGACATAAGTTGTTCCTGTGCCTTCTGTATCACCCAGCACAACTTGCACAATTCTCCAAGATCACCCCTGATGGGTTCAGATGCCATTCTTGCCTGTCTTCTGTTACTCTTCCATAGAAATCCCCTTCCTTCTACAAGTGAATTCCTCTACTATGCAATACACAGAACACCTTCACTGTAAATGATGATTCTTTTGAGAAGGAAACAACTGCCAGATATTTTGAATTTTTATTACTTTTCTTTAACTTTTCCTTCCTATCCCTGGGCGTTTAGCAACATGGCAGAGGTATAATTCTTCCCTAATATGAGAATCTAGTGATAGTTTCAAAATGCAAGAGTTCCCTGAGCCAACTTGCATGAAAACTATTTTCCCTCTAAATTCTAGTATAAGGCATGAATCAAAACTATCTAATAGGGGAGTGCCTGTCCATGGTCGGATTCCAGGTACCATAAAGCAGGTGGTGAAAGGCGTTGTTTTGGACTGTGGGGAGGGGAAGCTCCCCTGATACCATATTTGATCTCTATCTCAAGTTTACATTTATAAACAGTAGCTAGTCATGATGATGTGAAAATAGGAATATAAATCTAATATGAATGTTTGAAAAGAAAGAAGTTTAGGCAATATATTTTCCATATAATAATGCATTACAATTAATTAAATTGCTGTCATATCATTCTACTCCATATTAAAATTTCCTTGAGATAAGTACATGGTTTGATTTTAGAACATGGTGAATGGTTAAAATTTTTAAGTATTTATTATTATAAAAGACACATTGCCATTAACTGCCCTCAGAATACTTCCTCTCCTTTTAAATACACTTCCTTATTCTCATCATTTTTGAAGCAGTTTTGGAAGTCCTCTATTGTGTCTTTTGATGGATGCCTCAATGTCCTGAATCAAGTGCAAGTACTACTGGCACTTTCTATCACATGAAACCATTCAGCGTGTCCTCAGCCACCTTACTCACGTGCTTAAACATTGTGCTTTTTCTAGCTTTTCCTTAGAGTTACAATGACAACAAAAGGTGCTCATTTTTCAATTCAGGGTATCAAGGAAACCATAAGAGCATAGCTAAAAGCACACATGAAAGAAGACTCCGGAACTGCTTCAGAAAGTGGCAGGAGCACTGGGATAATTGGATTCACAGTAGAGAAGTATTTTGAGGGGGATGAATGCTAATATGCCTTTCAATGTAAGATAGGTTTTTTTTAAAAAAAAATGTACACTTTCACCATATATTTTGATCACACCTTGCATATCATGTTCCTTTAGCAAGTTGAAATGAGGCTGTTGGGTGCAGTGTTTGTGACCAGAGGCATGCTTACATGACCTCATGTTTTTAGAATGATGCCAAGAATATAAATCTAATGTGTAAATGTCTATGTTTATGACATTAACTACATACAAGATTTAAATATACCCTCTGTAGCAATTTATTTTACTTTCTCTGTTTTTTAATACCTGATCACCAACTTATCTTAATCTTTCATTGTAAAGGAGAGTGTAAGCCAGTGATGAAATAAAAGATACCTAGGTAGGAGTTAGAAGCAACTGAGAAAACCTTCCTCTCCACTCCGGGCATTACTCCCAGAGACTCACATGTGTATCAGCCCCTGCTGAAAGTCACTAGAGAGTAGATGCGCTGGCATCACACCTGCTTCCTAAGTAAACACAAGTGACTGATGACATTGAAAGATTCAAGCCTGAATCTCTCAGGAACACTCAAACTCAAGTTTGTGAATTTTTATCAGATATTCACTCTTACCTTAGGAGCCTAAGAGTTTCAGCTACGTTTAGCTAATCTTTGTAATTTGGGGGATTTTTCAGGTGATGCGAGAGAGAAGATAATGACCAATTGTGGTTGTAGCTGTTGCAGTTTTTGTTATTACTTATTTATTACATGTGATCTTCCCGGCGTAACTTCCAGTTCTCGAGTCAGTGACTAGTAACTCATGAATCTGTACAGTCACAATCCCTGTTCCTGGCTTTCTCTATTACCTTCTAGATATGGGACCTCTTCACATGGCCTTTTTAAGAAGTTGGGAATTCCTGGGCCAAAACCTCTCCCCTTCTTTGGAACTATTTTTGGTTACCGCAAGGTGAGTGTTGTTTGTTTCCCCGTTTTACTTTCTGTGATTCTGAAGACCAGCTTGGTCCTATTAGTTAATAAAAGCTGCTCCTTAGCAGGAGGTTCTAATATGTTGTCTGGGCCTGACTTAGAGCACGGCCAGGTTTTTCCCGAGACTCTGATTGCAACCGTTTGGAGCCCAGCTTTGCCTCAGGTGACCTGCTCAGCTCTCTTGCATACCAGTACTCCATGGTGAGGGCTACATAGTAAGACTTTGTGATTTTGTTTTTTAAAAAAAAGACTTTGTGATTTTCTCTTTGTCCCATTCAGATTCCAGGAAGGTACATAAAGACTTTGGGGAACTTTTTTACATAGTTAAAGTATCACAACTGAAACTAGAAGCAAGATTATTTGTTTTTAACTTTCAGAAGTAAAACCTTACAGTATGTATTTCATTTTCTATGCATCTCTGTGTGGAGGGGGCATCTCCCCAAAAGTCTGAACTCAGTGGGAGTACTAGAAGGACAGTCTACTTCGTCTTCATTGACTCATGTTTGCGCTCAACACGACTGAGACATAAATTGCTTGATGACAGGTGTCACTAGTGTTTTCAAAATCCTACATAGCTAGAAATCCAAAGAGAGTTTATAAGGTCATTGAAAAGGATGCTGGATGAGGAGATGAAAAAGCCTGCCTGTTCCTGGGAAACTCTCTTTCCTCAGCTTTGGGTTCCTCACATGCCCACAGAGGAAATAATGCAGAGGTTTCAGCATTTCAGAGACTTCACAGGCAGAACGGGAACACTGCTAAAATACAAAGAATTCCTTAGTATTGATAGTCAAGGAGATATTCTTTTCCTTTAGATGTCTCTGAATACGATCTCCCCTCTAAATGCCAGTGCGGGGTATTAAACCTGAATTCATGGGATTCCAGTCACTTGTGTCTATTAGAGATATGGCCAATACATTTAGAACAATAATGGAATTTTTTTTCTCTTCCCAGGGTTTTTGGGATTTTGACACAAAATGTTTTAAAAAATATGGAAAAATATGGGGGTGAGTATTCTGGAAACTTGCATTAGGTTACTTTGTTAGGATGAAGTAACCACTGTTTGAGAACAGTGTCAGCCTAGAGTTCTTGGAATGTAGCTGTCTAAGATTTTTGGAGGTGTGTCTGTGCAAGGCTCCAATACATCACAGTACTTGAAGTCTGTAATCTGAATTAGACTGAGAATATTCCATGTTATGACTTTTCTCCTGGCTTTGATGGCCCAGGGTCTACTAGCCTTACTTTCTGTCCGTGGTTTGGGCATTCCCACAGCCTCCATTTTTCCTTTCTCTAGTCCCCTTTAATTGCATTCTGTGAGGTCTCAATATTGTGTTCTTACAAATGGATGACATTTTTTCTATGTTGATTTCCTTTTAAATTAATGCTGAAAGTAAAGGTTTAATAAGCTCTGTTTCCTACCTCAGGTTTTATGATGGTCAACAGCCTGTGTTAGCGATCACAGATCCAGACATGATCAAAACAGTGCTGGTGAAAGAATGTTACTCTGTCTTCACAAACAGGCAGGTAGGCATGCACTTTCCAACATTTTAATGTTTATTTATTAACTCAATTTTATCATGTAGTAACTATAAATTCACAAGAAATTGCCAAAAAGAATAAACCAGGAGGTTTTGAGTACCTTCATCCTGTTTTACCCAATGGTAGTATCTTGCATAAGTACAAATTTAGTAAGCACTTCTAACCATAGTAATGGCAAATTGATACAGTCCACAGATTTTCCACTTTCTTGTGCTCTCATAATGTGTGTGTGTGTGTGTGTGTGCACGTGTGTGTGTGTAGCTCTATGCAAATTCATCGCATGTGCCCATTTGTGTAACAATTCAATCAACATACAGAATTGTTTCTTTACCAGGAGGCTCTCCCTGCTCACCTATTAGAATTATGATGTGAAATCTGCCTTTCCTATTAACAAGAAACCTTTTTCAGAGCAGTTTTCCTCTTTTGGAGGGGGCTAATACATCTATTTTTTTCCGTTTATGATTGTGTTTTTGTTAGCACTTTTTGGTTCTTTACCTAAACATTCTATGCTGTTGTTTATCTGTCCTGAATATCACATAGTTACATGCTTTACATTCAAGTATATGGTCTAGTTAAGGTTAACTGTTGTATAACGTAAGAACTGAAGGTCAAGTTTCTTCCCTTTTAGGACCATATATTTCCAAATTTTCCAACACCATCTTTGGGAAGGTTGCTCCCCTTCCGCTGAAGCAGTTTTGCCCCACTGTAAAAATCACATGGGTGTAGGTGTGGGGATCTATTTCTCATTTTCAATTATATCCCATTCATTCACTGTGTCTGTTTTTCCTCTTGTACCACAATCATTATTATTATATATATATACTGAGTCAACATAATTCAGAATGATTCTTACAGTCTTATTTCCTATTCTTGGTGCAATTTCATCTGTTCTTGTTTCTTTGCCTTGTCATACAAATTCAGAATAAACTTGTCTATGTCTACAAGAAAACTTGCCAATACTTTAATAAGAGTTGAATTCTACCGATGGGTGACTTTGGAAAAAATCATTGCTTCAGTATGTTGAGTTTGTTCATCCATGTTGATCCCCATATATCTCTCCATTCCTTTAGGTATTTTTTTCTCACTTCCATCTACATTTTGTAGTTTTCAGCACTCAGATCCCTACATATTTTGCTAGAAATAATATACTCAAAGTATCTTATTTTCTTTGAAGTGACTAATGATAGAAATGTGTTTTAAAGTGTTTTCACATACTCTCAATTTATCTTAGAAATATGCCTTATTTTTGTGTGTTAATTTTTTCTACTGAAACCTTGATGAACTCAAGAGTTCCAGAGGTTTTTTGTATTATGTGAAATTTTCTATCTTAAATTCTCTTTTTTTTTTTTTTTTTTTTTGGTACCAGGAATCAAACTCGGGACCTTGCTCTTGCCAGGCAGGTGCTGTGCTGCTGAGCTATATCCCCAGCACCCTAAATTCTATCTTTAAAAAGTTTCTCCTTTCCAAACCACATAAGTTTGTGTTGTTGCAGTATTGTAATAGCTGAACACGCAGTTTGACTATGATGCTGAGTAAGAATGGTTAGAATGGACATCGTGAACAATAAAATCTTAAATCTCCTTACTTTACCCAATTTTAGCTGATGCTGATAGCTTTTGAGAATTTCTATAGAATCCTTATCTGTGCTCAATTTTTTGTTTAATATATATGATGTATAGACATTATGAGATTCAGTGAGCTACTTGCATTCATCATACACTGATGAAATTCATCCTCCACAGCCTCGTCCAAGTCTGTTGTAACCACAATCTTATACGCAAATGACTTATTTTAACCCGTCTTTCTATGCATGGCTGATTGAGACATTTTTTTAATTGTTTAGAGTAAAGGCATTCAATGTTTCACCAGTAAGTGCATTGTTAGTGAAAGACATGTTTTCAGTAGAATTCTTTATGAAGTTGAGGAAGAGTTCCTCTTCTTATTCTTCTTAATTTTTATCATTAATAACTGTTGGAATTGTCCATTTTAATAGAGAATACATTTTTAGATCATGGTGGTAAATTTCAAAGAACTTGCATTGATTGGTCAGCTCCAGAATGGGAGAAAGAATCATCATTCTGTTTTCATCTGGCCCTAAAGAAAAAGAATTAACAGAAAGAACTTCCATGAAATTACCTAATTTCCCCAGATTAACAGTTGAAATCCTACTCCTTTAAGTATTAAGTATTAGTATTTATAAAATCACTATGTCTGGTCTCTCCATTCTCAAAGTGCTCCTATCTATATAAACACAGACATAGCTGGCCTAAGGCAACCTACACTTGTCCAAGGTCTCCCTTATCTCTTACTAACCTACTTCCACTCTGCTCAGCCCAGTTTTGTCCTGCCTGTTACCTAGAAGAGTTTCCTAACCACCTGGAAAGTTTGCAGATGTGAAAATGCCTCTACCACCTCCCAGAAAGCTGGTCATTTGCAATAAACACTTGTTGAGTACGTGATATAGGGTCAGTCACCTGACACAAAGCCAATAAATAGTTGTTAAACAGTGACACATTTCTACAGATCGTTATACTTGTAGGAACCTCCAAAACTCATGTAGGGCAAAATATCTTTTTCTTGGAACTGTAGTTTTTTGGCCCAGTGGGGTTTATGAAGAAAGCCATCAGCATAGCTGAGGATGAAGACTGGAAGAGGATAAGAACATTGCTGTCCCCAACCTTCACCACAGGGAGACTCAAGGAGGTAATAAAGTAAAAGGACGGAGGGGAAACAAGTAAAGAAAGACAGATGGGAAAAATATGAATATGTATGTATATATGTATATATGTATATATATATATGTATATGTATATATATATATAAGATAGCTAAAATAATTGTACTATGCATTTCTATTGCTTTAGTGAAATGAACAGTTAATGTTTAATTGTTGAAGCTTATGTGCCTATTTTGTTTTTCCCAGTAACCAGTTTGAAGATAGCAATATGTAATTCGACAACCATTGTTAATTTCCTATCACCTTGTCTGAAATTCTGTATTGCTTTTATTGTTTTTATATAGTTTTGTTCGTCTGTGTGTTTGTTCATATGTCTTGGTTCTTTTATCTTTAAAATAAAATAGAAGACAGTCCTCACTAAAAAAAAATAAAATAAAGTAAGAGGACTTTCAACTTGAAGAATGAATCTGAAGACCTATAGAAATTAAGAGTAGAGTGTCTTTCCAAAGGGTGGTGCTCTGAGTTTGAACTTCCTAAAGATGGCATTTTATCCTTATGCTCTGGAAGACATAAGGTTCAGTATTAGGGCATAAAACATATCAATAAGACGTTTGTAAACATACACCTACCATAACACATGCCCACACAAATATGTTTTTAAATATGTTTATTATAGAGTAAGACTATCAGAATAAAATCACACCAGGATATCTACTTCTGGCAAAGACAGATCTGCTTTCTTAGAAAAAGTTTAATCCTAGAAAAGGAAAGCTACGGAGTTTTAGACTTTATTTTTGTTGATTTAGTAATCTTCCTTTAATTTTCCTTGAGATTTAAATTATCAAAATTCATAATTTATAATATCCCTATCATATTTCCCAGAAGATGGTCCAATTAAGCTTTCTAGGTCAAATAAAAACGGCAGTTGTGGCTTCGTCCTTGGCAAAGCCATAGACCGCGGGACCTGAGTATCCAGCCCTCTTCTACCTAAGCACGGTGTGTTTTGTGCTTAGATGTTCCCCATCATTGAACAGTATGGAGATGTCCTGGTGAAAAACCTCAGACAGAAAGCCAAGAAAGGTGAACCTGTCTCCATGAAAGAGTAAGTAGCAGTGGCCCAGCTGGCCTCCTGAACAGTTATGAGACTCTCCGGCCACCTGCCAGGGAGCTGAAATTCCTGCGACTGGGTAACTGCAGTCACCAGAGAAAAGCAGCAGCACTATTACAGTTTCAATAGGCCATCCACAAAGGACATCTTCCACGAGAAAGTTGGGCAGTTTGGGGACAGGCTCTCTCCTCTTTATAGGAGTCAAGGTCAATTTAGCTGCTTATTCATCTTCTGGGTTGTTCTAAGGATAAAATACACAGTTTAGAAAGAACAAAATATGATAGCCCTGAACTTGTGAGTGTAGAGGGAAGTTGGGAGAGGAGGCAGCTGGAGTTACTGGAAGGCCCTGCCTGGGGCGCAAATGTGGCCACATGGAAATTAAATCTCTTCACCAGTTTATAGAGATTGCCCTAAAAACAGTAAATACTCATTTTCTCACCACTTTTTATTCCTCTAACATCAACAGAATGAAGGCTCTGGAGAGGATATGAGTAGGGCAACTAGAATATTTGTTGGATAAACTGGAAAATCTGGAATTATGGAAGAGCCATGAGTGTAAATCGAGATTATACTGAGGAAAGCGGAGATTTACTTAAATACGGGCTCCTGCAAGTCCAAACTGGAGAGATTTTCCATAGTTTTAAATTAAGAATAGTCTTGGTTTCCATATGTTACAGGAATGGCTCTGGCCTGAGGGAAACTTCAGATTCCTGGAGTAGGGGAGGAATAGATCTGTTAGGAGCTTAAAAAGAATGTGAACAAGAAGGATGATGCTCTGAGCAGCTGAGAACAGGGTGTTCCTGCTGTGTGATCTGTGAAAAATGAACTGTGTCCCCAGTTCTGTGATGAGTCAAGCCCTAGGTCCAGGTCACCTTTCTCATTCCCCCTAGAAAGACTCAACTACTCCACCCTTGGCCTTATGATCTGTGGTATTTGCATATGTATTGTTCTCCACAGCCCACTCACACTACTGTAACTTCTCTGTATCAGCTTAAATCACCTTGATGCCCTTGTCAGCCCTGGCAAAACGAAAGCTGCATTATTGGCCCTCAATAAATACCCAACAAGTATGAGTGAGGGGAATATAGAGCATCCAGACTGTCCAACAGGTAGTTCTGACAGGGTGTGGGTCTCTGTCTTTCCAGGCTATATGAATTTAGTCCTATTTCTTGCTCATGATTAACAAAAGAATGGCAGAGAAATGCAAAGTTTAATTTTTTATGTCTTTCTCTGCTCAGTGTCTTCGGGGCCTACAGCATGGATGTGATCACTGGCACTTCATTTGGAATAAATGTCGATTCCCTCAACAACCCACAAGATCCATTTGTGGGAAAAATCAAGAAGCTGTTAAAATTTGACTTTTTGGATCCATTGCTCCTCTTAGTAGGTAGGTGGACTACTGTTTTATTCTTTCTTTTTAAATAACAGATTGAGATATTTACATACTATGTTATTTCTGCATTTACACTGTACAACTCTTTGGTTTTTCAGCACATTTAAAGATTATCGCAGCCACCATCACTTGTAGAATTGTACTTTTTTTTGGGGGGGGTACTGGGGATCGAACTCAGGACCCTGCACTTGCTAGGCAAGCGCTTATTCCACTGAGCTATATCCCCAGTCCCCGAATTGTACATTTTATTAATTTGAAAATCTGTACTTTGTAAATTATCAACTTTCCTACTCTTTTGGGGCCTAGGCAAATATTAATCTTATTTCTACTTCTGTAGCATTGCCTATTCTGGACACGATATACAAATGAAGTTATAATACACAGCCTTTTGTGGTGACTCTTCTCATTTGTTGCTGTGTTTTCAAGTTTCATTCATCCTGTATCAGTGTTTTTACCTCCTTTTATGGGCAAAGAATATCCCTCTGACTAGCACATTTTGTTTATACATTCACCAGTTAACATATATTTGCATTTGTTTTCATATTTTGGCTGTTGGGAACAGTGCTGGTGTGGATGTTCTTGCCCAGGTTTGAATTTCAAAAACCCTTTTTAGTTATTTTTTCAAGCTTTTTTTTTTTTTTTTTTTGCGGTACTGGGGATCGAACTCAGGACCCTGCGCTTGCTAAGCAGGCGCTTATTCCACTGAGCTATATCCCCAGCCCCTCAAGCTTATTTTGAGTGCTACTGGCTCCTATTTGTTGTATGGAATAGTGGGTTTTATTTCAACATATTTGCATGTGCATATAACATATTAATTAATTAACACTTTAATTAATTTAACTCTCCCATTACTTCCTCCCCTTCCTCTACTCTCCCATGACCCCTCTTCACTTCCCTAATGAGTCTCCTATCTACTTTCCTGCCATTTCTTCTTTTGTTTTGTAAATACATTTTAGAGCTACACATGGGAGAAAACTGTAACTGACTTGCCGAATCTGGCTTCCTTTGCTTAACACGATGATCACCACTTTCATCCATTTGTCTGCAAATTGCATGATTTGGCTTCATCATTTTTATGACCAAAAGTATCCCCCTGTATACACACCACATTTCCTTTATCTGTTCCTTTGTCCATTGACAGACATCAGCATTCAGTTTATTTTGAATTGTGCCACAATAAATACGGGTATGCAGCTGTGTCAAACAGTAGCTCTAATTTTAGTGTTTTTAAAGAACCTCCACCGTGACTTTTACAGTGGCTCTATTAGTTTACATTCCACTGACAAGGTAGGAATTTTCCTTTTCTACCACATCTTCACCAGCATGCACTGTTTTTATGTTCCTAATGATGGCCATTCTGACTGTGATAAGATAGAATCTCACTGCAGCACTGATTTGTATTCCTCTGATGGATAAAGATGTTGAACATTTTCTGGTACATTCATTGGCTTTTTGTAGTTCTTCTTTTGAAAGTTCTGTTCATCTGATTACCTATAAAGTATTTTGAGTTTTTGGTGTACATTTTTTTAATATATTCTGGACATTAACCCTCAACCAGAAAATACCTTGTAAATATTTTCTCTCCTTCTGTGCAGACTCTATTCACTCTGTTTGTTTCCTTTCCTGTGCAGCTTTCTAATTTGATGTAACTCCCTGTTAATTTTCATCCTTATTTCCTAAAGCATTAGAGTACTTATCAACAAGTCTGCCTGTGGCTATGACAAATATTTCTCCTCTGTTTCCTTCTTGCATATCAAAGTTTCAGATCTTACATGTGGGTCTTTTATTTACTTTGAATTGATTTTCGTACAGGGTGAGGGATAGGAATTTGGTTCAATGTTTTATATATGAATGTTTAGTTTTCCCAGCATCATTTGTTTAAAGAGATTTTTTTTCAAAGTGTAATTTCGACCCCATTGTCAACAATCAGATGGCAGTAGCTGCATGGATCTGTTTTGGAGCCATCTATTCTACGCCACTGGTCTGTTGCCTATTTTTGAGCCAGCATCATACTGTGTTTGTTACTTGTATATAATTTGAAATTGAATATCGTGATGCCTCCACCCTTGCTTTTTTTCTTACAATTGTTTTGTCTATTCTAGATCTTTTAGATTTCCACATGAATTTTAGGATTGTTTTCTCTAATTCCATAAAGAATGCCATTGGTATTTTGATGGGGATGATATTGAATTGGTAGATTGGTTTTGGTATATGGCCATTTTAAATATTAATGCTGCTAAACCCTGAACCAGGGAGTAAGGATAGTTGAATATACAAAAGTCAGTAAATATACTATGCCCCATAAATAGAAATCAAATCATAATCTAAAATGATGGAGAAATAACCTTTTACAAAATTCACCATCCCTTCAGAGTAAAGCCTAAAATACTAGGCATAAAAAGATCATTCCAGCACATAACAATTATATAGAATAAAACTACAGCCAGCATCATGTCAAATGAGGAAAACTGAAAACATATCCTCTAAATCAGGAAGGAAAATAAATAAATAAATAAGATAAAATAAAATCAGGAAGGAGCCCAAGGTGTCCATCCTTGCCAGTCATACTCAATTTAGTTATTGAAAATTTACCCAGAGCAATTACACATGAAAAATACATTAAAAAGCATGCAAATAAGAAAAAAGTCAGATTATTTGTATTTGCAAACAATATCGTTCTTTATTTTGAAGACCCTAAAAACTCCACCAGCAGAGGTGTAGATATGAAAAAATTCAGCAAAAGTTCCGGCATGTAATAGCTACATAAAAAACCAACAGTTAATCCACTGAGAAAGAAGTCACAGAACAATTCCATCTAAAACAGCTTAAATAAAACACTTGGAAATAAGCCTAACCAAGGGGATAAAAGATCTATATAATGAAATAACGGAACACTGTAGAAAGAACTTAGAGAACATACTGTTTTTAGTTCTTTTGCCCACACACGAAGACTTGAATCGCTGGGTTGTGTAGTAATCCTGTAACTAACTGTTAAGGTACTGCCAATGTATTTTCCACCACAGCAGCAGCG
Source organism: Dinomys branickii (assembly GCA_004027595.1). Lineage (NCBI taxonomy): Eukaryota > Metazoa > Chordata > Mammalia > Rodentia > Dinomyidae > Dinomys > Dinomys branickii. The sequence continues at coordinate 16,702 of PVLD010020237.1, forward strand.
TTTTAAATGCCCAGCTTAATGCATGAGGATTCCCATTTTTCCACATGTCATCCAATGTTTTGTATTTCTGTCACTTAGCTTATAGCTATCCTTAGTGCATGTGTAGTGAAATTAGATTGTGATTTTATTTGAATCTCTCTAGTCATAATGATATTCACATGGAACATTTTTATGTCTTCTATAAATAAATGTCTCTTCAAATTCCTTGCCTTCTTATCACTGAATTTTTTTGTGGTTGAATTGTAATATTCCTTTATCTCTTCTGGATGGAACATGCTGGACAGATACATCGTTTGCAATTTCTTTCTCCTATTTATAGGTGTCATATCCCTTTTTCCTAGTGTGTTTTAAAGAACAGTCTTTTTAATTTTGATGAAGTAGAATGTATATTTTTTTATTTATTGCTTTGGTTTCAGTTTAAAATCTTAGAATCTACTGCCAAAGGTGAGACCATGAAAGCTTACTGCCTTGATTTTTTTCTAAGCCTTGGATAATTTTCTAGCTTATATTTTTAGGTGTTCTGTTTATTTTGAGTTAGGTTTTGTACACAATTGAAGGAAGGAGCAAGTGTATTCTTTTGCCTGTGACTACCCAGCTGTCCAAACAGCTTTTTTTGAAAAGAACCCCACCAATTATCACAATGCCATCCCCAGAATCCAACAAAGGATATGCACATACGTTTATTTCTGGACTCCAAATTCTATTTCATTTATCTAATTGTCTTCCCTTGTGCTAGTACCACATTGCCTTCGCTTTTATACTTTTGTGCCAAGTTTTGATACTGGAAAGCATGAATCCTCCACTTCATCTCTTTCAACATCATTTGGACCCCTTGAAATGACTAAAACCATTTTGGGCCAATGTTTACCTCAATATCACTTAAAATTCCATAGTTTTTAAAATCAAGTTGTCATTTTGTATGAAGAAATCAGCTAGGACTCTGGCACAGGAGGCATTAAACCTACAGATGAACTTTAAGAGTTGGCATTTTAATAATAAGATGTTTTGCCTAGTCATCTCTATCTTCTTTAATTTTAACGTTCTGTAGTTTTTAGTGTATGTCACTTTTATCCAAATTTATCAGTAAATATGTTACTTTCTTGATATTATGATCAATGCATTTGTTTCCTCTTGGATTGTTCCTTACAGTATATAGAAATATACCTTATTTTTATATATTAACCTTATATTCTAAAATGTAACTGAATATATAGTACTTATGTGACTAAAAAGTGTGAGAGAGGTAACCTTATCTTTTACCTTATCTTGGAAGAAGCCACAAAGGTACCACTGTCATGCTGCCTATAAATTTCTGATGGATGCACTTTATCAGGTTGAGGAAATTCTTCTATTCCTAACTCATTAATTTCTTTCTTTTCTTTTTTATTTATAGGTATGTGAAACACAGTATATTCCTCATGATGAATTAGTACATATACATGTTGCATCTCTATCTTGTTTCCCTCTCCCCTCCTTTCCCCCCCAGACCCATTTGATTTTTTTGAATAACGAAAGAGTGTTATGTTTTGTCAAACTGTTTTTTGCACATACAGTACAATCGTGTTTGTTTTTGTTTAATTTATTTTTCATGCAATGTGTTAATTCTGAGTATATGCTACCTAGTTGTGGTATATAATCATTTTTATATGTTGGTGTGTTCGATGTGATAATATTTTGTTGAGGATTTGCCTCCAGAAATAAGATACATTAGTTTTTTAGATTTCTTTTCCTGTGGAATCGTTGTTGTTAATATTAAGGTAATAGTGATATTGCGAAAATTTGGGGGAAGTATTCACTCCTGTACTTCAGATAACAATTCCTGTTAGTTTTTCTTTAAATGTTTGTTAAAATGCACCACTGAAACCATCTGTGTCTGAGCTTTGCTTTGTAGATAGCTCTTGATTTTCAGTTCTACCCCATTGCAGGTTATAGGTCTCTGCATATGGTGTACCCATATTTCCTTTCGAGTCAGTTTCTGTAGCTTATGTTTTTCTCTGATTTTATCCATTTAATATTGTATTATTTATATTATTGTTGTAATCCGGATTTTAATAGAATTCCTTTATAGATCTCCCTTTTCTTTTGAGTTCATAGGATTTTCTTTTCTCAGTCTTTACTTTTGATTAGCATATAGTTGAAGTCTATATTGATTACCTTCCTTGTAGGGAATTGTCACCTGTGCCCAATACATCTCAGTCTCTTTTATACTCTGCTTTCTCTTCAGATCCTATAAATCTTTCGCCTTTCTTTCAATTCTGCTTTTGTTCCCCATCCCTCCCCTCTCTCCCTTTTCTTCATTCCCTTCCCATTTGAAAAGATCTACTTTCCTATTTCTCATTATCTGTCTTTTATTTTGCTCTCTACTTACATTTTGGATTTCTCACATAAGAGAAAACAGGCAAATCTAAGCTTCTGTGTCTGATTTAATTCATTTACCATTATGGCGTCAAGGAGCATGAACTTTCCATCAGTTTATTTCTGCTCTTTGACCTTGGATGCGAGTAACTTCAGTCCTTTCTTTTTATTTCTGAGTAAATATAGGTAACATTTTGCTGATTTTTTAAAGTATTGTTAGTTTTCACTAATTTCTTTCCGTTTTCTTTTTCATTCGATTTAGATCTGTGTATTCTTTAATATTTCCTTCCTCCTGTTTGCTTAGGTGCACTTGCTGTTTTTTCTGTAGTGAGCTGGGATGTGGTTTGATTATTACCTGGAGATCTCTGCTGCGCAATAGCTGCAACTCTCCCTCTGAGCTCTGCTTTGCATTCATCGTGTACTGGTTTCATACTTCATTTTTTAATCTCAGCCAGTTTGTAACAATCCTTTTCATTTTTTTCTTTGATTCCTTGGTTATTTATATGTGTGCTTATTAATTTTCATATATTTTTGAACCTCCCAAGTATTTATACCTTGTTTCATTGTATGATAGCAAAGAAACATATCCTGCATTAGTTCTGCCCTGACTTCTCTTTCTTGAACAGCATGGTTAGTTATAGCACCAGATGAAAGCCTGTTTTGTGCAAAGCCACCATTCTAATAATACACAAAACAGTAAGAGGTCATGATGTTTAATCCTGCTCCTTTGATCAATTCAGTTGGGGCCGGTGACAACACTGCTACCATGTGGCCCCTTGTGATGTGCCTTTGCTCAGGCAGTAGGCTGCAGCCCAAAGAAACGCCAACAAAGGAATGGCTCCCACATGAGAATCCTGATAACTTACTAATCTGAGTGGTATATGAACATAATTGCTCCAGTTAAATTTTGTATTTTCACTGTTACCTTTTGTCTTTCTCCTGTA
>PVLD010020237.1:22500-34418 GCA_004027595.1 Dinomys branickii
CACACGTGTGTGACAGGAGAAGGAACTGCCACTGTCTGGCTAAGAATCCGTGTTCAGCAATCAGACAAGTCAGGATCGGAGAAGGCAGAGACTAAAAGCTGTTGGACACAATATCTGGTTTTCACTCAGGGAAAAATCCTGTTTTCCAAAGTGTGTTGATCGATTTTTTTTTTCACCAGTCACACAAGAAACCTGAGCAAAGTTTTATAGTCTCAGAAGGAAATTATATAATGTGCTGTACTGTACTATTTTACTTCTGAGTTCATGATTGACACTCTGGCTTTGAAAACTCTCTTTCTATTTCTAGCACTGAGTGGATCTTCTGCAGCTCATGATAAACTCCCAGAATTCCAAAGACACAGAGTCTCATAAAGGTAACCGAGCATGCCCCAAGCTCTAATGATGGGGAAGCTGAGAGAATGGGGGTTGTTCTAGAAATGTACGGGAAGGTTTCCAAACAGCAAAAAGTTTCTGGAAAATTGCAGAAAGACACAATCGAATATTATATATGGTAGTCAGAGGCACATTCTAGAAGGAAGTACCATAAATGTTCAAATATGGAAGTCAATGTACACAAGCATTTCATGCCTGAATATCATCAGTGGTCATGGGCCACCCGTTTCAGAACAAATGCTGGTTATCAGACATATCCAGACCCGGTTAATTAGAACCTTTGCCTGGAAATTTGCGCCTATACATCTAATGGCAAGGAGCATCTCTAAACAGAGGTGACGTTCACCACGAATACGTGGTAGAAGTGTTCATTAGCTTCACATGCTGTAAAGTGCTCAGTCTTCCTCTCTTAATCAAAAAGTACCTGGTGAGGAAAACCTTGGGAGCCATATTAATATCCTGCTCTCTGTACTTTCACCCACCAGCTTTATCATCTGCGGATGATTTTTAAGGGAAACCATTGTTGCTGTGACTGTTACAAAGTGATGAATTTCTAATTTCATCATCCCTTACATATTTATAGGTTAGTTTTTCAGTATAACAAAGGGCCAGCATGCCTGTCTGTCTCTTTTTTTTTTTTTTTTTTTTTTTTTTTTTTGAGACAGGGTCTCGCTTTGTAGTTCAGACTGGCCCTGAGCTCACTTTGTAGCCCAGGCTGGTCTCGAACTCACAATGATCCTCCTCCCTCAGCCTCCCACATGCTGGGATTACAGGCGTGCGCCACCACGCCCGGTCTGTCTGTCTCTATCCTTCTTTCTTTCACTCTTTCTTTCTTTTCTCCTTCCTCCTCCTTCTCTGTCTTTCTTTCCTTCCTTCTTCTCTCCTCCTTTCCTGCCCTCCTTCCCCCTTCCCCTCATTCCCTTTCATTACGTTCCCTTCCTTCTTCCCTCCCGCCTCCCCGTCCCACTTCTCTCTCTCCTTCCCTCCTCCGACCTTGCCCCTTCCCTCTCGCTCCCCTCACCTCCACACCTTCTTTACCTTTCCTGTCCTCTCTTTCTCTATCTCTTTCTGTCATTTGAATAATCTTGTATGATACACTTATTTTCTTTCTATTATTACTTTTTTAATTTTTTATTTTGATGTTCAAAGTCTATTGGGTTTGTCCACTGGAAACCCTTTCAACTGGGCTTCTAAGTCCCTTCTAATTCTTTTCCTTTTGATCATTTATTTTTAAAGTCATCATTCAGAAAGAAAAAGGTGGGACTCAGTTATGATTATTCAACTATGGATTTTTGCTTGCAGATCTTCTCAAAGAACATAATTATGAAAGTTAGATGTATTTACATGAAACAGAAAAGATATGTTTATATGACCATGTACAGTGTTCATCCAGTAATGCACACTCTCCCTCTCAAAAATTTCCCGAATTCTTAGCATTTTTGTGACATAATTTCATTTTGATCAATTTGAAGCTATAATGGTATGACAACCTCCTGATAAAATTCCTGAATTTAGAAGCTCATTCAAAGGAGAAGAATAGGCTGACTCAACACCACAGTAAATTAATCAGCTTCTAGATACAGCCGATCCTGAGTGTCTGTGAACCACGCACTGAGTACCAGCAGTTTCACTGACCCCCACACTTTTCCTAAAGTTCCCTCAAGCATATTTAGAAGAAAGATCCTTTCATTTCCCCTACAGTGATTACTTAGTATTAAAGATCCTTTAGATGTGTTTCCAGCTATTTTCTTAACTGGGATAATTTATATTATTGCTGGGAAAGAGAATGCCATCAGTACTGTTACACATACAAAGTACTTTTATGATTATTCAGGGGACATACTACTTAAACTTTGTATGTTACACAGAAAAAATATCCCTTGAAATTACTCAGCTGTGTTGCTAGTGAGGTTGGCATAATGAGGAACAAATAGCCAAGAGCCCTGTGGATCTTGAGAAATTGAATTAGTTATTCTTCCTTTTCAGTCCCTGTCAGATAGATAAAAAAGTGAAAAACACTCCCACTGGGCCTCTGAATTCCTTCTTCATTTTTATGTGGGTATTTATGAATTATATTTGCATATCTCTTCATCTAAGTTGTGATACCCCACATTGGCTGCTTTCCTTAAAATGCATTTCCTCTCACAATAGCTCTGTCCGACCTGGAGCTTGTGGCCCAATCAATTATCTTTATTTTCGGTGGCTATGAAACAACGACCAGTACTCTTTCCTTCGTTATGTATACAATGGCCACTCATCCTGAAGTCCAGAAGAAACTGCAGCAGGAGATTGATACAATTTTGCCCAATAAGGTGAGTGGATGGTACCTACAGAGGGAGGGAAGCATTAAAGTCTTAAAAATAACACTTAATCATGGTCTTGGCTACTTTCTCACTGCTGGAACAGAAAATCTGACACCCACAAGTTAAAGGATAAAAGATTTATTTCAGCTCATGGTTTGTAGAGGTTTCAGTTCATGGTCAGCTGGCTCATGCAGAGTGGCATAGCACAGTAGCATCACGGAGGAGAAATGAGGCAGCAAGCAGCAGTAGCAGGAAGACTCCCTTTCTGTTTTTTTTAAGTGTATTGGTACATTTTAAGTATTCATAATGATCACATTGATTATAGCAAACTTGTACCTGTATGTGATATATCTTGATTCTTTTTCCCCATCCCCCTACTACCCCATCAACCCACCTTCCCTTCCTTATTTAAAAGTTTTGTTTCTATGTTTTCCTTCTTTTCTCATTTTTTTCTTTCCCCTCTTTCCTTTTTCTCTCCTCCTCCCCAAAATCACACTAAATGGGAAAAAACTGAAAATATTTGCTCTAAAAAAAGGAACAAGACAAAGATGCCCACTGTCACCACTCTTTTTCAGTATAGTTCTGGAAACATTAACCAGAGCTATTCGACAAAAGAAGGAAATATGCCGGGCATGGTGGTGCACACCTGTAATCCCAGCAGAAGGACTGTTGAGAGTTCAAGACCAGCCTGGGCTGCAAAGTGAGCTCAAGGCCAGCCTTCACTGTATAGCGAGACCCTGTGTGAAATCATTATTTGCAGATGATGATTCTCTACATAGAAGACCCCCAAAATTCCACCAAAAAACTACTAGATTTAGTAACCAAATTCAGTACCATACCTGGATATAAAGTAAACACTCAAAAATCAATAGCCTTCCAGTCCATGAATAACAAACTCACTGAGAGAGAAATTAGGGAAATTAGGGGAAAATTCTTGAAGATGTTGCAGGCAAAGACTTTATGAAAAACCCAATCACACAGAACATATCACAAAGATTAAACTGAGATTTCATCTTATTAAAAAGCTTTTGCACAACAAGAGAACCCACTAACAGAGTGAAGACACAACCCACGGTTTAGGAAAAAAATTGACCGAGGCATTTCTCTTCTTGGTATCTTCCCAAAAGAATTAAAAGCATTACACCAAAGTGATATATGCACACCCATGATTATAGCAACACAGTTTGTAATGGCAAACTCTTGAAAGCAGCCCAAATATCCATCAGCTGATGAATGGATAAAGATGTGATTTTTTTTACAGTGGAGTACTACTCTGCTGTAAAGAAAAATAAGCTTGAGACATTTCCAGCTGAATTGATGCATCTTGAGGCCATACTTAAGTGCAATAAATCTACACACATGAGTAAATGTCACATGGTTTCTCTGGTATGAGAAACTGAAAATATAAATAAGTCCTTTCTGTTTATCCTCTACAGGCTACAAGCTCGTTAGATGGTACTACCCACACTCAGGGTGGATCTTCCCATTATCCACACCCCACTCAGAATTATGCAAAACTATTCAGTGGACTAATTTAGTACCACACACACTTAATCCCAACATCCCATACCCTAGATCCACCCTGCTCTGAAAAGCCCCAACTATCCATGCATGGGGCTTCGGAGGACATCTAGATACAAGCCATAATATTCCTCTCCTGGAGTCCCATGCACATCCCTTTATGCAAAAGACATTTATTCTATTTCTAAAAGTTGTCAAACTCCTACCAGCCTCAGCATTTCTGAGAGATCCAAGTCTAAAATCTCCTCTGAGATCAAAGAAAAACTCTTAGCTAGAAGCCCCTGTATAAATGAAAAAAGAAATTAAACATTTCCAATATACAGTGGCAAAAGATAAGCATTCCCAGCTTCATGCTCACAGCTTCACACACTGCCTTCTCAGGAATAAACTGCCTAGCCTCCTAGGCATTTTTCTAAAAGCTGGGTGGAAGCTTTCCTGGCCCCACAACTGTTGCATTCTGATGCACCTAAAACCAGCACCACGTGGTTGCCAAACTCTGCTGCCATTCTGGAACATGGTGCACTGGGATTCTCTTCTCAAGGTAAAGTCTTTCACCTTTACAATTTTGACGCTGCAAATGGTAGACTCCTGTTGGTTCTTGTGATGCCCTCAGGCATCTTTTCTATTGTTGAGTTTCAAAGTACTTGGCTTTTGAATGTCAGTCCTTTCAGAACAAAGCTCTTCTCTCCTACACTTTGCATTCTGCACCTCTTCTAGAGTTTCCTTTCTAGCCAAATCAAAAACTTTTTAAATCACTCTGCTGGGCTTTTTGCTCTTGATTCTCAGCATATATCTGTAAATGTTCCCATGAATAGACATGTCTCAACATTAGACTACTCTGAAGCTTGTTTTGCCAAATTCTTCAGTCTTCCCCACTTAATCTCATTCTCAGGCAAAATGTCTGCACAAGAGAAAAATGCAGCAAAATTGTCAGCCAGGGTATATGTTATAGTTGATACACTGTGTCAACTTGAGAAGTTTAGAAGTTTAATTCAGCAGGAGGCCAGTGTTCTCACTTTGTAAACACCCTGAGCCTGGGCAGGAACAGATGGTGTAAATTGGTCTGCAGGTTGTGGGTTATTCTTAAACTGAAGAACAGATGGTGTGAGTGCTACACACACCAAAGGACTGGTACCCTGCATGCAATGTAAGGAAGAAAAAGAGGCTTGCTCTTCACCCTTTTGTGCTCTTGCTACTTTTCCTGTCTTCTACCACCTTAAACAGCTGATCCTGTGCCGTGCCACCCTGCCTTGGAGCCAGCTGATTATAGACTGAAACCTCCATAAACTGTGAGCTAAACAAACCTTTCATTCCTTAATTTTGAGTGTTTGGTATTTTGTCTCAGCAACAAGAGAAAAGTATCAAAGACAGCATAACACACATGATTTGAAATCCAGCTGCCAAAGAGTCCTTCCAGTTGAAATTTCTTGAGCCTGGTCTTTTCTAGCTGCAAACCAATCAGCATTCTGATCTTCTAAGCACTGAGCAAAATCTCCCCTCCAGCTTGCCTCTCAGCATTCTAGGACTGCTTTTTCAGCCAGTATCTCTACACCTTTACATACTCTTCCTGCAAGCCAGTTCCAAAGGCTCCTGAATCACATGGCCCAGTAGTGTCATAGCAAAAACTCCACATTACTAGTACCAAAATCTGTGTCTTGGTTACTTTCTTTGTACTGTGACAAAATACTTGACACCGACAACTTAAGGGATGAAAGATTTATTTCAGCTCACTGTTTGTAGAGATTTCTGTGTATAGGCAGCCGGCTCCAAGGAAGGGAGGTATGATAGAAGAGAAACAGTCCATGACAGGAGGTAGTAAGCAGCAGTAGCAGCAGTAATCCTCCTTTTCTGTTTTATCCCATCCAGGCTACAAACCTTTGGGGTGGTACCACCCACACACAGTGTGGGCCTTTCCATTATCCAATGTAGAACTACGTTTCACCACTCAGTGGACTCACTCAGTACCATGCACTCTTAATCTAAGTAACACAAGCCCTAGATACAGCCAGCTTCTAAAAGTCACATCTATCAGTGCATGAGACTTTGACAGGGGGCATCTAAATACAAGCCATAACAATCACTTTATAGGAGAACTATTGCCAAAAATTTAAGCATTGATTGTTTTCTCCACTCTATTAAAAAGTGATATACAGACAGAAATGCAGAAGAAAATGTATGTCATAGATGTTATTCACAGAAATAAAATCTCTTCGTTGAAGCACCTCAATCCCTTGTATTCATTGTTATAATAATAATATCTAGTAGGAAACATCCACATTTCTAGAATTATGAGCATTTTAAGCCAAGTGTCTGATTAGTTGACTCTTCTGATACTATTGGACATACTTTAGCCTGGATGCACTCTGAGTGAGGCTGGCCTTGGCTGGAATGGGCAGGATGATTCAGTTCTGTACATAAATCCTCATTTAACACCTATAGAGCTAAAGGTGAAAACTCTAGTTGTGAGCAAGGGCGTCTGACTCCTGACCCAAGCATTTGGCCTATAAAATAAAGCCTCTCAATTATCACACCAACCAATAGCCACGTAGTTCCCATGCTCTTTCACATCTCTGCCTAAACTGATATTCTGTGCAGTAAAAAGACTTGGGGCTGACACGGCTGGTTAGGCAGCGAGGTAGGGATAAAGCATGTTCTTCCCAGGTCACAGTGAAGTCCTGAAGCACCAAGCAGGAGAATGCTCTAACCACGAATGCTGAGATGAGTGTGCATTCTATCCTCCTTAGAACATCGCAATAGAACTGAAATTGTGTGCCCTAGTAGCATCCAATTGTGACTGATGTCACACTGGCTAAGTAGGTACTAGTTATCCCCAAATTATCTATAGAGTTTTACATATGATATAGGGCTCTCAACTTTTACATATGATGAAAAGGGTAACTATGATGTTCTTACATGCTATAGTGCTCTGCAACTTTTTTCTATATAATCATAAGCAAACATATAGGAATTTTCACCTAGGAATAAGGATTTTCTCTTTTACAACTTCTGTTGCCTTACTGTAGTCATGTACCCTCTCTGCTAAAAGAGGACACTGACTTAAGCACATTTTCCCTGAGTGTAATTGTCACAATATATTTGTCATGTATTTTCACATGAGAAAGAAAAGAAGTACACGTTAATGTTGAGGACTTTATGGACCGGGCTGCAAGGTGTCCCAAAGCTCTCTCATCTGCATAACTACTCTACACTTCTCAATGGGCCGCTGAGCAGGTCGACAAAATTGATCGTCATTCAAATCCTTTACCAACATGAGTAATTCTTTGGACTTCCTAACACTTTAATAGTACTGCACAGTCTGAGTTGAAAGATAATATCAGAACATAATTCGTGAAAATCTGTTTCTTCGCAGACACCTGCCACCTATGATGCCCTAGTACAGATGGAGTATCTAGATATGGTGGTGAATGAAATTCTCAGATTATACCCAATTGCTGGTAGACTTGAGAGGGCTTGTAAGAAAGATGTTGAAATCAATGGCGTGGTCATTCCCAAAGGGTCGCTGGTGATGATACCAATCTATGTTCTTCATCGAGATCCCAGATACTGGAAAGAGCCTGAGGAGTTCCGCCCTGAAAGGTAAAGGGCCCCTGGGAACATAAACCTACCCTGACGTAGTCTGTTCCAAGTATTTTATAATGTCACCTACTCGACAGGAATGTCATTTTTATTGAAAGATTAATTTTTTGCACAGATTTATCTTGTGTCAACAAGACTGGGAACTCCTGTAAGGTTCAATGTCCAACCAACAAAATCTTCTGTATACAATTGCTTGGGGTAGGGGTCTCAATGACATTCTCAAACCAGTAAATATTGCAGTATTTATGTTTATTAACTTCTTTCATGTACTGTTATGGAACCAGGTTCAGTAAGAAGAACAAGGACAATATTGATCCTTACATATACCTCCCTTTTGGAACTGGACCCAGGAACTGCATTGGCATGAGGTTTGCTCTCATAAACATGAAACTTGCAATCATCAGAGTTTTACAAAACTTCTCCTTCCAAACCTGTAAGGAAACACAGGTAAGACAAATCTTTCTGTACCAATAATGATTTACCGAGAGATTTTTTTACTAAACCTAGGGTTCTATTTAAATAAAAGTGTATGCTTGCTCATTATTTATTCCTTTGTTCTATGGACTGGGACCATTTATACAACTTTAAGGTCCTTTGCTATTGGAGTTTTAAATATGCGACTTTATGAAGACAAAGTGTAAAATATCTTCTAAACTCTCTGCAGATTGGGATCACATAATTATATGTGCTCTCTTTGCACTTTCAGAATGCTTAAGATCAGTTTTAAGTGCCCTGCAGATGGGACATGTTGTGAACAATTATAAAGCACAGTGACCACATTGTCCGGATGTTTGAAAGGTGCTCTCCTTATCAGAGCTTATGAAAGACCCCTCATGACAGTGGTCTATTTCCAAGACTCGTGCACTGAATAAGCAGTTCCTCTCCGTCAGAGCTATTTCTGCGTGGGATGTGAGAATGGAGCTGGTTTTCATTGTGTTTGTGGCTTCAGGCCAGCTGTGTAGATTCTCTGAAAGTGTAGACAGAGTATCTTAACTCTGAGATATATGACATTCTGGCATATCTGAAATGAGGCAGATATTTTCTATAAGCTCCTGGCCTTCTCAGGTAATATTGCTCACACTTCATAAGGATTTGCCTCCTCTCCCTGTATTGAGATCACAAGGTTCCTATGGTGGAGGGCCCCCAAAACTGAAGAATGGAACTAGTGATCATTGCATAAATAATTAGTTAAAACATTATAGTGTTCAGAAGTTCCCCACTTATGCTATCATTCAAAGGCAAGAGGAGATGTCAGAAAAGCAGAGCAGAGCATAATTGTCATGAGGCTTCTTTCCATTATCAAACTGAATATGTTGACATGACCAAACTGACCAAACTCTATGAGTGAAGGGTCCATGCATTTCATGACACCTGCTCAGTGTTCCTTTGTAGGTTTCAACACTAAGTTAACTTTTTATGAGTTTCAAAAAATTGTTTGTCACAACATCTAAGGATCAGGTTTAACTTTTCAAACATATAGTATTTACATTAAATTATAAACACAAAGTAAAAAACAACAGAATTTTGTCTCAGACCTGTTACAGAAGAGATGTTCATGAAGTATTTTTCAAATGAACAGAAGGATTCATGTTTTCACTATCCCAATCTTAACACACCTTAAAAAATTAATATAACCAATTCAAGGTATATTGTATTTAAGACCGTTTTTGTGTGTTTGTAGATAATTGCTCTCTTCGCTGTACACTTGCCGCTTTCCTACTGTTCTTGATGCCCTATTGGCCACTTGCACATGTGTTTGTTTCACTCTTCCAGATCCCTATAACATTTAGCAAACAAGGACTCCTTCAGCCTGAAAAAGAGGTTCTTCTGAAGGTTGTGTCAAGAGAGGAAGCCTTAAGTGGAGCCTAATTTTTCCTATAATTTTCTGCTATTTTCTCCCAAATGTAAAGCCCCAATCCATAAATGGGCATCTGAAATGAATAAACACTGCTCAGAAGAAATAAAATAGCAAATAAATACATGAAAAAATGTTCAACATCTCTGGTCATTTGAAAGATGCAAAATAAAACAACCCACCGATTCCATTTCACTCCAGAAAGAATGGCTATCATAAGGGAACAATCCATTTGATAATTTAAAGGTAGGAAGAGTTAGTCCACTTTGACTTTGCCCATGTTGCTTGGAAGATATATTAGCGTTTATACCATAAGCAAAGTGCATATTTTTTGGTAACACTACACAACACTTCTCAGTATAATAGTTTTGACTTCATGCTTTCATTCCATCTCCCCTGGAACCTTGGAAACAGATTTTCTGACATTCTTTTGTAGTCAATCTTCAATTCCCAACTCTATTAACACAAAGAATATTGAATAAAAATGGCTGATTGTTCAATGGATAATGTAGTGATACTAAATGCACACATCAGATTCAGCTCATATCAGAAGCTGTGAACGATTTTTGTGTTTCATTTGCTGTCTGTTTCCTCCATCTTTCTCATTCTACTCTTGGAAAACTCAACTCATTAGATGCGGCACAGCAAAGTGATAGCCACACACTGGCCTGAACGCGGGAGTAATGACAGCTCCAAGTCAGAGATGAAATAGGAGGGGAGAGCTTCCCTGCGTGTGGGAGGAAGCCCAGCCTGGATGCGGGAGCTGCTGAAGGTGAAATGGGGTCCGCCCAGAGGTGTGGCCTGACATGAGCATCCATTGCCTGCCTGGGTTAGAATCTCAGGTGAGGTGAAGAGAGATCTGTGGTTGGAAATGGATGAAAAAGAATCACACAGGGCCGGGGATATAGCTCAGTGGAATAAGAGCCTGCCTGGCAAGTGCGAGGTCCTGAGTTTAAGCTCCAGTACCACAAAAAAAAAAAAGGAATCACACACATAAGAGGAGATTCATCAAATATATAAGTATATGGAGGATAGTGGAAGCCAGGTTTCTCATTGTTGGCAAATGATTCACTGATTCAAGGAGTATGAAGCCCACAGATTCAGAGTGAAGTGGAATGTAACACTGTATATGTGTTCTTCCCCAGATAGATAGATGGATAGATAGATAGATAGATGTAAATATGTGTATGTCTGGACATAGAAGCATCTATTCAATATTACTTTCTACTAAAAGATTGTTTGGTCATGACATTCTCACAGAAATCTATACTCTTTATGATCAGATTTTAGCTGGTACATACCATTTTCTGGTCTACCAACCAGGACCAATTTCAAGCTGCCTCTACAGTTTGCTTCCCCATGATATGAGGCAGCAGAGGTGAGATTAACCAACAGGCCAGATCCTGGACAAGGACAACAGCTGGGTCGGGGAGCAATGACACTCACAGCTATAAATATTAAGTCCAACAGTTCACTTGAAACCCCACCCTGCAGACTGTATCCAGCATTGATGAGAGGCCTGGTTGCATTTCCTGTCTACAAATGGAACCAAAGATGTGCCTTGCTTTGGACAGTAACCAATCTGGGGGGAATGGAAAGAGGTTTCTGTGGTGCAGGAAGGAGACCACAAAAAGCCAAAGGCCAGGCTCTTGCCCCTGTGCCCTGCCGCCCTGCCTTGGAGCTGGCTGAGTAGGACTGAAACCTGCACAAAAGGCTCCATGACAGCCCCGGTCCAGCGTGACTCCAAGGGCTTTCTCAGCAGAAGGGAACTTTCATCCACACTGAGGAAGCTGATGACTCTTTCATATGATAAGAATATTAATTGAATGAAGAAGCAGCCCTGATAAAGGTCAATGAACCAGTCCAAAGTCAAATGCAGAGATCCGGGGAAGATGGCGACCAGGTGAGCAGCAAGGGAGCAAACCTCCTTAATAAACACCACCAGCTCGAGACAGACTTGGCGAGCGTGAATGCCGGGACCTCGGCTGGGAAGTTTAAACTGGGTGTATTTCTCTGAGATGCCGGGGGAGATGTGGTAGGGCGGACCAGCCTGCCGGGGCGAGACGTGGGAAAGCCCCAGACGCTGGGAGCCAGGGACGATCCGCGCGGGGAAGAACCTTGGCTCGGTCCAAGCGCCGTGGGAGCGCAGCCGGCTCGGTCCCTCCCGCCTCCCGAGCCGGTGCAGCCCCCCGGCGACTCCCGACAGAGATCGGCTTGTTAGCGGCGGAGACGCCCGGCAATCCCACGTT
>PVLD010020238.1:0-34414 GCA_004027595.1 Dinomys branickii
CTACTATCTTATCTATAATTTGGTATTTCCTTTAATGTTTTTGTGTTAACTAATGTGAAGATAACTATGTAATACAACATCCAGTTCTAATTCCCTACTATATTCTGTATAACTTTGTATTTTCTGTATTGTTTATGGCTTTTCTGGTTCTTATGTCTCCATTCTTTTGTCTTTAAAATAAAATTAAAAAAAAAAAAAAGAAAACACATCCACCCACTACTTACTTGCACGTAATGTAAACATAGCCTTGGCATAATGAATTGGAGAAGGAATGCCCAGTCTAGGTCTCACTGTGATTCCCCTCTCTGGCTTGTATTCTTCATCTGTAAAGTGAGAGTGTGGTGAAAAATGCTTCCTTAGTGCCACATCAAATGTAAATGACTACCTTATTCCGATTCTTACCTTTCTGGAGAAATGTGTGTTTAGCTCACAGATCTGCGTTATGCACTTGCCTTCTTTATTTAAAGTGGTATAAGGTTTGGCTTAGCAACATCATTTTGTACTTTAACATATGTATAAATATGGGATGCTGGAAATTGCTTTTTAACAAAATGATGACTTCTTTTCCCAGTCTCTTTGCCATGTTCAGAGAAGCATCCTCCAGGTCCGTGTCTTACAGGCTTGGTTGCTGGCCTGTGGCTCTCCTGGGAGGCAGTGGAATGTAAGAGGCAGGGCTGGTAGAGGAGGTTAGGTCACGGAGCGCTGGTGATGGGAGTCCTGGAACTCTGGACCACGCCTGTTTTACTTCTATTTCATGGATACAAGGAAGATGACAGATTCTTCCACTGAGAACTCTGCCATCATGTTCCACTTCATCACAGCCAAAGAGTTTCAAGATCAACAACTTGTGGACTGAACCTCCAAGCTGTAGCATAGGTATTTTGTCATGGCGACAGAAAGCTGACTAAGGCACTCTGCATCTGACTTCTGCTCGTAACTGTCACTGACCACTTACTTCACATGAGGTGGTTAAATCACGCATCGCGATGAGTTCCACATTTGGTCGTCTTCCTTCTATCCATTCTGTCTCTCTTGCTGTCCCTTCCCATATGGTTTTTCTTATCACTACCCTCTCCCGTTGGGAAACAAAATGAAGTACTTTGGTTTAAACACCTGCTGACTTGTAGACCACATGTAGGAATTAAAGCCAGAGATTGTAAACGATACTAACAATGAGCTTTTCCACTTAATTATGTCACTATGAACCATGAAAAATAACTGAGAGTTGTGTTTACAATCTGTTTTTCTTCTTGTAGCTGTTTTCCTTTACCCGACTAAAGTGGCATCTCTGCTCTCCTGAGACTCTACGCTTTGCTCACTCCTTTTTATTTCACACTGCACGCTATTATTATGAGTAGAGTAATGAACAAAATAAATCCTCTTACTGCAGGCAGATAATCTCTACTCCAGGAGATAATTATCAGATCTCATGGGAATTTGTTTTTCCACTCAATTCATAATGATGGCTCTCTTTTCTGAAGATGCTTCATCACATTTAATAGAATGTAATCACAAACCATGGTGGGATGTGTAGTAGTTTAAAATCCATCTTCTAAGAGGATAGGAATGAGGAAAGTTAATTATATCTAATGGCCCTTGATCTCCTAAGAGGATAGCCCTTTCCACCTGACAGAAAACAGTGCTTTGAGAAGCCAGGAGATCTGATAAGTAGCTTAACTGTTTTGTAAAAGGTGAGTGGTCCACTTGTATTCTGTTTCAAAGCAACTGTCTAAATGAGAAGCATTTAGTGTTACCTATTCTTTAAAGAAAAACTAACAGCAGAGTCAGAGTGAAAATAAAATTCTTTTGAATTTTAAATCTTATAACTGTCTTCAATGATAGGTTTTTCATTTAATTATGGCAACTATCCTGAAGGTTTTACATATTGGTAAATAGAGTAGCTAATAAAGTGTTGATCTCAAGGAAGGTCTGGAAATGCACATGTCTAAATTGTCCACTTTCCCTTAGAAGTTACAGCAACGTATGAGAAGGGGAGCAGTCTTTGCTCTACCCCTCCCAAGGCCCTCTGACCCACACTGATAAAAAGAAAGGGAAAAAGCTGAGTAGACTCTATGTCAAGTTTAAATCTAAGAAATTACTCTGCAAAGATAGAAATACTTGGGTCTCCTCAAATTTGATGTCGTTGCCACTATATTCTGTCCTGTGGCCCATTTGAAGTTTTATGAGTGTACATCAAAAAATGGCAGTTAAATCTTTCAGCTAGAAGCAGACACTTTCTGTAACCTACAAAATGGAGCCTGGCAGATTTTTATCTTGCTGATAAGAAAGAAGAGTATAAATAAATTATAAATTTTCTAGATTTTTTTTACTCATTACTGAAATAGGCTGAGTTGGAGTCAGCTTGTAGTAGAAAATCTTGCTTCTGATGAAAAATAGATTAGTTCCAGTGCCCCATCCAAACTTAAAACTCTAAGACATTTCATCAATCAGTCACAATAAGAAAAGCAATGCAGTGAGCTGAGAAAGGGTTCATTATCTTCATAATGTGGATCTCATTTTAACATATCTATCTACTTTATAAATGTGCACTGTGCAGCTAGTATGTGCCAGGAACAGTATCCCCTGTTGCAGGATCAGAAGATGAATTGGGACACATTTCAGTTACTTGGGAGTAATAAACAAGCAACTCACATTCAAATCAATAGGTAAGAAGCATTAGGACAAATTTACATATGCAGGGAAAAGCTGATACAGTAGAAAGGAGAGTCTGAATCATCAAACAAGTGTCATTGGGATCTGAGCAGGCGTTAGCTTAGTGAGTCAGAACGGTAGCTCATACCTTGTGTATCTGGCAGGTGGCATATACAGAGGCATGATCCATGTGAGTTATTGGAAGGGCCCAAAGCAGATAGGTCTTGTAGCAGGAATTAAAAATGTTGAGACCATCAGAGATGAGGTTAGAGATATAGAGGGTACCCAATAAGTGAAGGAACTTGTATACTAATCAAAGGATTTTCTATCTTATAAAGGCATCCCTGAGAAGCCATTGAGGGATTGCAAGCCTAAGCTTGGCATGAACATAAATACATGTGTATGTTTTAAATAGAATTCCAGCAGCTCCATGGAAGATAGATGTGGGGGGAGGGAGAACAAAGCAGGAAGAAACATGTGCTCTTTAAAGAAAAACTGATGCAAAAACATAGTCAAGGCAAGAAATACTCAGAGGCTGAACAATAATCCATGACTTTACTTGAGTACACATAACAAACAGTGTGCTAAAATGTAATTTTATTTAACATTCACAACAAATGATATAGGTACTATGCACCCATTCTGAAAACAACTGAAGTTTCAGACAATTGGATTTTTTTTTTATCATACTGGGGATTAAACCCAGTATGAGCTATAGCCACATTTCCCTATATTCCCACCTCATCCCTTTATTTTTTTTAATGTTTTTGAGGAGGGGCTCACTAAGTTACTAAGTTGCCCATACTGGGCTCAAATTGTGATCCTTTCATTTCAGCCCCCCAGAGAGTTGGGGTTACAGGTGTGCATCACCATGGCTGACTCAGGAATTTAGAAGTCTTGACTGAGATTGCATAATAGTCGATAGAGCCGCATAGAGATTCTAATCTGTTGACTTCAGAATGTGTGCATCAGAAGACATCGATGACACTGCTAACATCACTGGTTAGGAGTAACTTCAATTACTACTCCACCATTCATCAGAAAGAATGCAAGTGGAGAGTAAACGCTTAGGGAAAAAGATTATGAGATCTTTTATGTATGTGCTAAAACATGAAAAATAGCAGGGTTTAGGTGTTTTGGTAAAAATCATAAAGCTCCATAATAAATAAGATACATGAATCGGTTTATATTATTTCAGAAGCCTCATAATCATACTTTTCAACCAAGCAATGGTAGTATTCTGTTTCTACTTAGGATCTTAGTCTGTTAAGAGCTGTAAAATTATCAGGAAGTCTTTTACTCTTTTCAAAACATTGTTTCAGACTGGCATTTAAAGTACACTAACAGACATTAACTACTGTTTGCAACAATCTGTGAAATTACTCTTCCAAAGCATAGACATGAAAATACAGGTAAAAACTGGAAATCTAATCCAAGGTCATAATAATAAATTCTAGATAATAATAATAATAAAAATAATAACTATAATAATGTGCCCTTATTTGCTCTTACTTTAAAGTTTGTTTTATAAGCTTTCTCAGAAGCTTATCAGGTTGATTTTGAAAAAGAACTTTATTGAAAATTACAGAAAATCAGAAAAAGGAAAGGAAAAGATGGTTTATAACTTAACATCATGATTTTTAAAAATCTCCCGCATATGAACCAGGGTTCCCCTAAACTTCAGTCAGCTGGGCAAGCAGCCTCTATATCTCAGGAGATGTTCAAATTTTCCAGTTTCTCGTGCTTATAAATTGTCACTTTTGTCTAGGAGCCATCACTGTGTGCTGTAACAGTTCTGTTTAGCACTGTTCTGGCCAATGATGTTGAACATGTGAGGCTGTAGGGAGAAAAGGTCAGCAAATACACATGGGTTTTAAGACACGCCCACGCAGTGTACAGGAAAAAAACTATGAAGAATAGGACAACACTCGCTTGGGGTTGCAGTTATCATTTTACATACATCTAACAGAGTGACATACTCAAACAGAGTGTGTCACTGAGAAGGTGCCTTTGAGGAGGGACCTGAATGAAGAGAGCACCTTACAGAGGTCTGACGGAAGAGTCCTGGGTAAGGGTTTCACCACAGCTTTGGCTCGCAGTGCCCACTTTGTTGTGATGATGTGCTCTGGAGATGTTTTCATAGAGGCAGACCAACAACCACTGGCATTTTACATGCATTTTCATAAATAGCATTTAATGTTATTCTCACTAAGATAATAACATGCTTGTATCAGATACAGTAAACACCATACTTCCAAGAGCAGCTTTATTCCAAACATTGAATATAGGAGGCCTTATTTTGATGTGGAACAGAAAACCATAACATCCAAGGAGGTGAAAAAGATGTAAATTCACCTCTCAATTAATATTTTTAAAAGCTAGCTTTTATAAATCTCACTACTAAATAAAACACTACTGAAACCAATTTGGCATTCTCTTGCAGCACATGTGCTGGTTCTTCCCAAGTTTCTCTACCCTTGCTTAACAGCCATTTTTCTAAAATGATAGGTGTATGGAGAAATTTTTACCCATTTCAGTCGGTGCCTTGAGGAAAAACTGAACAAACTTGTTTATTTTACAGAGGTGTCTGTGGATACTGCATTTTAAACTATTTTCTATACTACACAGAATATATGAGATGTAGACAAATTTCTCAGTACTCAATACAAGTTTTGTATATCCAGTGTTCATTGTTCTGGCTTCTAAATATCTGAAATCCATCCTGATAAATTATCTTTCAAATACCTATTCTCTAACACCTGGACATTTGTCTTTAGTCTCTTTCACAGCTCCGTTGATCTTAGAACATTCCTAAGACCAAAGTCTTTTTGCATATACATCATCTGTTGAAAGAAAACCATTTTTAAAAATCTTGCACCTCTTACTAGATTCAGTTTTCTTCACCAACTCTCCAACACCTTTTAGCTTAGACTATGCAAAACTGGAAACCTGTTTTGATCTCATAAATTCTACGCATCCAGCATAGATAATAAAACTTAGGCAATTATAAAGCCATCTTTTTGTGAACTCAATGGCAGCTTTGAGATCAGTGAACTCGATGGTTTCTAGTTTTGCTGAGCATGTCACATGGGTATTTTAGCATTTTTATTTCAAAAGTTTATTACTAAACAAGAAAGATATACCTCAGATGATTAAATCATCTAATGGCTGAGGAAAAAATGTTTGTGATTCCAGAGCAGTAGCAGTACACTCCCCCGTGGCCTCATTTGAGGGCCGGCACTTCCCTGTGGTGGTGACGGGTCCCTTCTATTCACTATGGAACTCTTGAATGTGTTTCACAACCTGTTTAGGGTATATCGAGTTTATGAGGATGATAAAATGAAGGCTGAAAATTTACTGGAATGAAATTGTGTGGATTATTTGGGAGGTATTCATGCTATCTGAAGGCTGAGTAGCTTACAAAATGTAAAGATTTGAATAGAATAGCATTCAAACAGAGACAGTCAGGGAGATTGCCACCCTTTATTACTGGTAAAGCATCTCCCCTGTTAGTGTACTTCTCTTAATTCTCCATTAGCAGCTGCCAACAATAATGTGTTAATTCACAGGCACTTTGCAGTTTGCAGAGCACTTCTCACACTTATCATCTCTCTAATGCTCTCAACAATCCAATAAATTTGGCATTATTATGATTATATTATATGTGAGGAAAGGGGACCTGATTAAATTAACCCAAGACAGCTAATAGAGTAAGAATGGTCTTCTTCCCAATAAGCAGGATATTGTTTTGTTTTGTTTTTCATTTGGCTGTCCAGTCTGTGCTTCCCTTTATTAACTACCATGGGAAGGAGCAGGATGTCTCCATTGTGTGCAGTCCTATAGGGCAGCAGGGTTCTGCCCCCTACTATAGAAGCTAAAAAGGGCCAGATCCTCCTCTCTTTGGGGTTTGACAGGAGGGTGTGGCCCATCATCTGGGATCAGTCAATCAATTTGCTGCTTACAACTTTGAATCTTAAGAAACTCTCCCCCACCAAAAATGTGAAGATAAAAGAATGCTGAGAATCTACTCAGAATTTGTTAGGTGGGCTGGCAATGTGAGCATTTGGAGGCCCCAACAATATAACTAGACACACAGGTACCATAAAATTAAATGTTTTATACCAGTAAGTCGATCTTAGAAGCAGTTTAATGGTATACAGAATATATTTTTATTTCGTTGTCTTGAAAAGCAGTCCTTCATAAAATTGTGGGAGCTAGTTTGAGTTAGAAACTCTGATTCTTTGGAGTCACATGGTGAACTGTAGGAGCTGGGGGATAGCGGCCCTGCTGTGTGACCCTCATCGGCGAGGGCTCACTCCTTGTTTTTGGCTTCACCTTGCTCTGTAGGAATTTTGTGCCTCCGCAAACGGACACCCTATCTGTACATCCAGTTCCATCCATGTGCTCAAACAAATGTTTCACCTAGGTCCTGTATCAGCTCTCTGAGAGTGTGGTCCATTCCTGAAGGTGGAGCTTATAAAGAGGCCTGGAAATGCTGTGATAGTGGCTTTAGGACTAATTTTGCAGGAATTCTGAAGTCTTGTGTACCCAGAACATGATCTAAAAGGAAGGATGTGAGAATATGTGCTTAAATTCAGAGACGCCTTTTCTTTAAAGAGTCATATGTGCTCACTTTGGCAGTACACATTCTACAAAGTAGGCAAGAGAAAGGTTTATTAGAGGAAGATACAGGACACATTCAAGAGTGGACTGTGGAGCAGCTCCGCAGTGGGCCCCGCTGAGGGCACTTCACGGACTGGACCCGCCCCCACCCATAGCATGGTGACAGGGTGGAGCCGGGTGGTCCGCTGTGAGCATAGGTGCTTTTCCACCTCCGACCATGGCAGATTGTATACACCCATGTATGTTATAGTTTAGTCTGAGGCAGCTATATCTCTTCCCAAGGCGAGAGTCCAGGGGTATAGATAAACCCAGGAGTACAGTTATTATCACAGGGAAGATGATTGATTGAGTGGTGGGGCAACAGAGATGAGGGAGGAGAAAAATTGAATGATCAAATGGGCCATCATCTGTGTAACTGAGTAACAAAGGTGAAGGTAACATTATGTTGGACAGCATCCAGAGCTAATTCCCTTCTATGTTCTCTATAATTCTGTATTTCCTCAATCGTTTTTGTATTAACAGAAGTGAAGATAACTTTATATTATACAGCATTCAGTGCAAATTCCCTACGATCTTCTCTTTAATGTTTTTGTGTTAACTAATGTGAAGATAACATTATGTATTACAACATCCAGTGCTAATTCCCTTCTATTTACTGTATAATTTTGTCATATGTTTCCATTCTTTTGTCTTTAAAATAAAAAAAAAAAAAAGAGTGGACTGTGGATCCTCAAAGAAATGAGGCACAATACTGTTGGGAGTTGGATCTTTTGTGTGTTTTGGGAGGTAGAAATTTGTGAATTTTATAATCTATAGTTTTGGTTTTGGTCTTGGTCTCAGTCTCTGTCTGTTTTAGACTGAAGGATAGGAAAGAATGACCCACAATTGGAGACCTATTCCTATGGGAAATGCCCAAAGGGCGGTCCCTGCATGGGTGAAAGATGAGAATTTGCAAGTGTAAGGACAGGGGCAGACCCCTTTGCAGCTGAAAGGGAGTTGCCCAGGTTTTTTGTTTTTGGAGAAGCTTGTGTTCTGAAGCTGCAGATTTTCTTTAAAATTGAAGTTTTAAACTTTTTATTTCCTTGTCTCCTTTCTTTTGTTTTTATTTTAAAAACAAAAGAAAGGAGTCATGTCAACAACCAAACAAACATAAACCAGAATAAACAAAGAAAATAAAGGAAATATAAAATTATTGAGAAGCTGATATGGAATTAATAACAACAATGGATGCTGTATTACATAATGTTATCTTTTCGTTTGTTACTCAGCTATACAAATAAAGGCATGTACAATTAATCAAACAATTTTCTCCACCCTCATCTCCATTGTTCTCCCACCTAAGATGCATCTTCCCTCTGATAATAACTGTACTTTTTAGTTTTATTCATCCCCTTGGGCTCTCACATTGGGAAGACACATAGCTGCTTCAAATTATGCTGCAACAAACATGGGTGCACACAAATTACTATGGCATTAGGTGGAAATGCACCCAACCTCAATGACGATACATAGACATGGCACACTATGATCAACACCCCACTGAGAAGTCCTCAAGGCCCTCAGTGGCCTGGTCGAGTTTGCAGGGTCACCCCTGCACACTGACAGGCTCCACCTTATTGCCATTCACCTGGGGGCCCTGTCAAGTTTGGGAGGTTGCCCCCGCATACTGCCAGGCTCCGCCTCATTGCCATGCACCCGGGGGCCTGGACCAGGTCCTCAGGATTTTCATGTAGCCTGCATGGAACCCCCTTCCCCCAACAGGCTGCTGAGTTCCCTCTCAGGGCCCCTGGGGTCCCCTCATAGGCCACCAGTGTCTCCCTGCAGGTTGCCTATGACTCTTTAGAGGCTATCCCCGCCCAGCTAGAGGACCTACTTCCAGGTCTTCACCTCCTCCCACCTCTCGGTCTCCAGTGCTGCTGCTCCCCGCCCCTTACACAGCTGGGCATTGGGTGCACTTACGATGCTGGGCACATGTGGCATGAAGTCTCCCCCATCCGTGCTCACTGAGGTAGTTCAGGGTATGTACTAAGTTCAGTTATTAGTTCTAGGAGAAAATTGAAGGAGTTTCTCAGGTCTTCTGTGTAGAGTACGTTGTCATCTCTCGATCTCCAGGACTGGTGCTTTTCATATAATTTGTTTCTATGGGTTCATACAAGGTTCATATATGCAAGCAATATGAAGTCCCTCTTAGTGTGCATATTAGTAGTTTAGAGGGGATCCTGAAGCCCAAGGGCTCAGCCCATTGCTGTTTGGAACATGTGTTGGGTGCAGGGAAGAGGGTGTAGTACGAAGTCTCAAGGACCAGATTTTCAGTCCCTGGCAGGATCAGTGCCCTCCTCAGCCTGAAAAAGTTAATGAAGATGGACCACTGGCTTTCTGAAATCCCTTAAGAATAAGGGACTGGAGACTCTTATATCATGGACAAGGTCAAACCTAGAAGGCCAAGAAGGGCTCTTTAAAATTGCTTAGGATAATGACATTTTTAGCATACACTGAAAGTTAGGAATGCGTAATGGCATTCTATTCAGGAATTTGTTGGCTTGTAGATTCTTTCCTGTTCTTTTTTTTAAAGTAAGGTTTCCTACCTCATCTTTATTCTCCGAACCTCTAAACACTATCTTTTGATTCTTTTGGCTTAAACGAAACCAACCTCATCTTTGTTGCTTGCACTTGGAAACCTTGTTTGATACATACAGTCTTGTCAACTGATCCTCAGGGTTTGTATGACATATGGTTTGGCAGCGATAGATGAAATCTGCCAATGTTATTTTGAGCAGCGTTAAGTATCATTAGTTCATGATAATTTTGTGATCACTATAGCAA
The DNA here is from genome assembly GCA_004027595.1 of Dinomys branickii. Taxonomy (NCBI): domain Eukaryota; kingdom Metazoa; phylum Chordata; class Mammalia; order Rodentia; family Dinomyidae; genus Dinomys; species Dinomys branickii. The sequence goes on from PVLD010020238.1 coordinate 10,099, forward strand.
GGAATGTTGGACTGTGCTGCCTATGTATGGATCCTGTCAGGCTCACTACTTCCCACAGAGATAGGAGATTAGGGTGTAGCAAAAGCTGACTGGGGAAGTAGACATGATCTGTTAATTACAAGATCTAAGACACACACATGGGACAGCTACCAAACTCCTACCCATGGATTTCTCAAGAGAACTTAAGGAGGTTTTCCATAGGATGGCCTAGAAATGACATCAGCCTGAGGCCAGGGATCTCAGCACCACCACTCAGGAACCAGATGTAGAAGCTCTGTGTTTACTGGGATTTGGACAATATAAAAGAAAGGCACCCACGGTGAGCCAGTGATATTGAGGCTTCCCACGACAGCCAAGGCTGTGTCTCCCAGACGCAACACGCACTTTTACCTTCACTCTGGTGTGCTTTTTGCTCTTTACCCAGCCCAGGCTCACACTGCAGAGCCAATTTTCTTCCCACTCTTCATTTTACCTTTTCAAATAAACTTCGCCACTTCATGTGGGTTCAACCAGTTGTGCGTTGTAGATGAGAAGGACCTGGAGTCAAACTCTGGGAGCAACACTCTTGGTGTTGCTGGTGAATAACACCAAACCTGCTAATGTTTAGCTGGTGAGCCACTTTTAGAAGCAAGCTACCCAACAAGACTACTGTCTTTTTTTTACAGTCGTAGCTGAGTTAACCTCACTGATGAAATTCTGAAATAATACAGTATCCTGTACTGATTGCTATTAATACAAAAATATTACTCTTTAAAAATATAGATGAATAATAGATATTTATTATAGGAAAAACTTGTAAATATAGATGACCTGCGAACAGACAACTTTCGTGCATATCTTTTTTAAAAAGGGATCTGGAGGCGTAGCTTAGAGGTAGAGCACTTGTCTAGTGTGATCAAGGCCCTGGGTTTGACTGCCAGTATGGGGGGGGGGAGAGAGACATTTCAGTAGTTGTTTCTATAATTTCTTTTACATAGTTGACTATCAATGAATGATATAAAAGTTTCTAACCTAATAATGTAGAATAGTGTTATCTTAAATTTTTACTATTAGAAGCATTGTTAATGAACCTCTTAGAAGTGAAATAATTATATGAGTGGTTAATTATTTTAAAGGATATATTTCTTTAGGTGGAATACTCATCTCAAAGATTTTTTCATAACTGTAGTATTTGAATACTGTTTAAAAACTTGCTAATTCATGAAAACAGTAATTTTGTGTTGAGTAGTACCTACATACATACATTTTGATTAAGAATGAATAGAGTACATAACCAGGCATGATGTTGCACTCTTGTAGTCCTAGCATTTGGGAGGCTGAGGCAGGATCATCACTGTGTGTTCCAGGCCAGCCTGGGCTACAAAGTGAGTTCAAGGGCAGCCTAAACTGCTTAGTGAAATTCTGTTTCAAAAGAAAAAAATAATAAAGTACAATTGAAATCTGCATTTCTGCTTAAGGGCAAATGTTTTCAGAGAGAATGAGAAAGAGAAACAGAGACAGAGAGAGAGAGGGAGGGGGCGAGAGAGACCTCAGGTTGACCATCAGGAAAATATAAATATAAATCCAAATCAGGCACTACTTTACACCAATAAGGGTTATGTATATTTTATATATCTACATTTACATAGTTTAGTACATGCTTGTGATACAATATTCATTTTTTAATATATGTTTGTGGTACAAAAATTAATTTATTATGGAGAATAAGTACACAAGCATATCACATCTTGATTGTTCTTAAAGGATTTTCAAACAAATCTAGAGGAATGAAAATTTATTTCCAATAAAACTGACTAATTTTATTGTTTGTTTTTAAAAGAATAGCTTGTTGAGTTATAATTCACATACAAATAATTAGCTCACTTAAGAGCATGATTCATTCATTTTTGGTGTGTTAATAGGATTCTGGAACCAGTGTGACGCTTGATGTTGGAGCCTTCCCATTGCTGCCAGAGAAAACTCTCAGTCATCATTCCTTAATTGTCCATCACCCCTATTGCTAGGCAGCCACGAATCTAGTTTCTGTTTCTATAAATTTGTATGTTCTGGACATTTGAAGCAAATGAAATTAATAGATGTGGTCCTTTGCGATTATTTTCCTTTACTTAGCATGATTTCAATGTTCATCCATGTTGTAACATCTATTGGTACTTTATTCCTTTTTATTGTTCAGTATTATCCATTGTAAGTAGTTATCTCATTTATGTGTCCATTTATCAGGTGGGTATTTCTCTTATGTAGACTTTTGGGTTATTATGAGTAATACTGCTGTGCACATTTTTGTACAAATTTTTACATGGGCATATGTTTGCATTATCTCAAGTACATACCTAGGAGTGATCTATGGTAATTCTATTTAAGAGTGTAAAAAACTTTCAGACTGAAGTCATGCAATCCTTGTTGGGGTAAATGAGTGTCCAATTTAGGTTTATATTTGCATTTTCTTGATGGCTAACCTGAGGTCTTGCTCCCTGTCTGTCTGTCTGTCTGTCTCTTTTTTTTTCTCTCATTCTCTGTCTGACTGAAAACATTTGCTCTTAAGTAAAAGTCCAGAAACAATATAAGCAAAGCATTGACTTATTTCACAATGCTTTATGTAAATAATTTAACTGATTTTCTCTCAAAATGTTATACTGTATGTTTTTAAAAATCAGAAGAAAGAATTTTGAATGCTTTTACCATAAAGAACTGAGAAATGTTTACTAGAGATGTTTAACCTGATTCAAACTTTGCATTATATATGTGCCTCAAACACATGGTACCTCATTAATATGTGTAATTTTTATGTTTTATGTTCTTTAAATGAATTTAAAAATTAAAAAATTATATAAAATAATCTAATTCATTTCATAGATCTAAGATTATTGAGTTATCAAAAAGCCCATTGCATGTTTCTAATTGGTGATGACATAACTAAATATTTTTTCTTTTCCTATAAATTTAAATATCTGTATGTGATTTCTAAGATTTTCTCATTTACAAGTACATGAAGGATCATAATCTGCTTTAAACATTTTAATGAAGAAATAGTAGATATCTTAACTCAGAATACTATATATTCTGATAGGAAAACTCATGAAATGTATTATTTGAAAGAGTAGTTTAGCAATCCTATAACAGATTCATTACAGATTTCTGATTTTGTGCATTAAAAATGTCTATTCAAAAAGGTGGATTTTTTACCACTAATATTTGACTGAGCTCAAAGCAAAACATCTACTTAGGAAGAAAGGGTAATGTAATGTTAACTTTGCATTGCGACAAACTTTAAGCTTCTTGAAGAGAGAGTAATTCTGACTGTGTTTGAAAACTATGCCTGAATAAATGTGTAGCTTTATTTTATGATATAAAATGGCATTAAATCCCTGAGGCAACAAGCTTCAATAGGCTTGAGACTGAGGAAAGCCTGAAGGGCAGAGTGGTGAGTTTGCTTTCAATATGAAATCTATATGCATATATTATAAGTCTCAGGTTTGTAGAAAATCTTTCTTTTCAATACTGGGAATTGAACTCAGGACCTTGCTAATGCCAGGCAGGTGCTGTTCCACTGAGGTATATCCCCAGCAAAAAATCTTGTTTTCAAATGGATAAAAGTATGCACAGTTTTTTAGACAGGGATTTTTTTACGTATATATATATATCCAGAGGGCAATATTGGAGGAGTAAGCTGGCTGGAACAGGTGTTTCATCAGCAATCTAAGAAATGGCTCACTGGGTTTGCAGATGAATAAAACTTTATACTGATATGTACTCTGTGAATGGAGTTCTGAGAAAGGATTTCAGCTCCCGCTGCATAAAGGACAAGACTGACTGGGATTCAGCTCAGATGTCTTGACTTCTGCAAAATAGTCTGAACAGATGATATGGCAGACTGAACAATAATTAATAATAAGCTGGAGAAAATAAAAGCTATGAATAAATGGTGAAAGGTCTACAGGACTGGTTTCACTAGGTTGACCTTTGTGACCTTAGCATGGCCTCTGTCAGGCTGCGTGAGCTGAGCAAATGGCTCCATTTCTCTGGCTCTGACTTTCCTCTCAAGTAACATGAAGATAGCTACAGCCCAGGTATATTGTGTGAATTAAATGGGATAATGAATGTATAAGGCATTTCTCAAGGGCTAACTTCATTGTCTCTGACATGTAATAGGCATTTACAGTAATAATGAGTTAAGTACTTACTCTGTGCTGAGCAATTTTTAAGTGGTTTAAACCTATTGACTCATTCAATCATCACACCAGCCTTCAGACAGAGTCATAGCTTTGTCTTTTCAAAGATGGGACCAAGAAACTGAAATATGTAAAGATTCTCTAACTTCTCTAAAGTCGCAGAGCTACAAAGATGTGTGTCTAGGACATAAACCTATGCAGCAGCTTTAGGTATTACACTACCACTACCCAAATGTGTTAAAAAAATGACTCTACCATAATAATGTGAAATCTAATATAGTTTACTATACTCTTATTTTTGTACCAAAAAGAATTAATTGTTTGAAAATTAGCTTGTGGGTAGTGGTAAATCTGAGAAATAGAAATTTTCAGTTTATTTCATGAATTTTTGTAATCTTCTTGATAGGATGACAATGAAATGACATAATCTCTTTCCAACAAACTCTCACAGGTCATATCACATGATTAATACAGTTTTTGGGTCAATTAAGTTATCTTGGTATAACTTTAAGGGATTATTTAGACAGGATCTTTATTACTAATATCCACTTATGGTATAATTAAGAGTCATGACTCAATCACTAGATATTCTGTTTTCTGCTCAAAACATTAATCACCACTGCACTGCAGGTCAAGCCCTAAAATGGAGGTCCCTCTAAACTGGTATCTACCAGAACTGCAGCAAAGGATGGTGGACGCAGTGGATCAGGTCTTTCTCTCCAGCAAGAATATCTTGACAGCACATCAGTGTCCACTACAGTTCATTCCTTGACATACTTATTTTGTTTCTTTGCCTAAGTTCTAGGGCAGTACCACCAAGGTTTCCAGTGAGATTCCTTGGGGGAAATTACAGACCATACCCCTCAGCTCAGTGCAAAGTCATATGTAGCTCTTCCTCTTAATCTTCATTCTAAATTACCACGTTCTGCAGATGTCACTTCTATGGTACTAAGTGGATCATCTAGTGGTGTGACATGCCTTCCTCAGAATGCAACCCCCTTCAGGATGAATGTAGTAACACAGATGGTTAAGGATGTTCTGAAAGAAGATGACCTGCAGGCCTAACCTATGTCTCTCCACAGTGGCAGCTCTACCATCTTAGGTGGAGGATCAAATTCTTACCTGCTTGGCTCTTACTATAAGAAATTCAGAACGTCTAGGGAGCTTCCACAGCTTAAAATTCAATGATATATCCTTGATGGTAATGTTCTTCCTTTAGGTTCCAAGACTTTTAAACTTAAAGATTCCACAGCTGTAGAAACAAGATGCAGATTTCAGAGGCTGCTTTTACTTCTACTTCTCAGTTTCTCACTTATGTATACTATTTAGGGGCAACACAGAGCTACCTAATGTTCATTGATTTAGGGTATGGTGTTTCCCAGAGGATGCTATCTGTCAGCAAACTCTCTCATCAATCTACCAAGGTCAGATGTTCTGAGAGATCTGGAATGTCATAAGAACAGTGGGGTCCAACCATCATGTATGTAATTTGTTCCCTTGGTCTGACACTGTGTTAATACAATTACCAAAATTGGATATGACACTCTGTAAGTTCTCAGCAAGTGGGATTGACTGAGACCATGTGAGGAGTAGAAGTAAATCCTTGTTAGACATAAATCTCTATTACTGTCAAAATGAATCACAGATCCTTCTTAAAGGGAGTATGCTATAGTCAACTTGCCACCAATTCACTATATTGTTTTCTGGGGGAATGGTGAAATATTGGGAACTAAGTCACAGTCTTTGTGGCTGGCAAATTCAGCGGCACCTGGAGCTACATTGTTTTGATGAGTGAGAGCACATGCTGCCATCCTCAGATAAAATGCAACTCTACCCTAAAGCTATTTCCTTCCTGTATTCACTATACCAATGCTGGAATGGCCAGTGACAGAGGATGACTGATATCCCCTGGCTGAATCATGTTTCTGCTTGATTGCTCATTGCCTCTTCTAGGGTAGGTGCTTTCTACTGGACATTAAAATGCAATTCAAAGGTCTCTATCCATTGTGCCTGCTTCCATAGTTCTACCTACGTACCATCATTTCAGGTATCCTTATGTATGATCTTTCTGCTTCTTTCCTTCTAGGCCCCTGAATATCCACCCAGGCCATTCATCACCACTGACATGTAGATGTATAATCCAAGCTAAGGCTATGACCCTAAACAAACCAGAAGACCAAGTGTATTGCCTAAACCTCTGCCCAATGAGATTTTCCCCTTGAATCTATCTTCAGAATTTCTCTTTGAGAGAAGTAAGAAGATGAGATGTATCAATCAGTCATTGGAAGGGATTGTCCTTATGAAAGGGCTGCGACATCAGCAGAAACAGCTCACTCTCCCCACAGGTGAGAGAAGGACAGTTGAGAGTTCAGACCTGTCAGCAGTAGCACTCATAGTGCTGAGGGACTATGTTCTTCCACACTGAAGGGGAACTAGGCAGATGACACACTTTCATAGTCTATTTTATTTGTAGAAAATTTAGTCATCTGAATTGCATTTCCTTTTTATTTTAAAATCTTAAATTGATGATTAAAACTTCATCAACTGTAGTGGGAAATAAGGAGATGGGAAAATCTTTAGTACTCCATAAATGATTTGTCTCTGAACTCATTTATTCATTATTTTTCATTGATGAGATTTAAAATATTTATATTTTGTAGTGCTGGGCATCAAATCTAGGACTGCTGTATATTAAGCAAGTGCAGAACCACATCACCATCCTTTTATAATCTATAATATAATTCTTATTTTCTCTGAATATGTTAGAGATAAAGACAAGAACAGAACAGAAAGTTGCACTCGTCCTAGATGAGCAATTAAAGCTCAATCATTACTGTGATGTGGGTACACAGGTATTTATATCATCTGTGTGCAGATGGAAGATGATGCTAAAGCTTCATGTAGATCCATGAATTCTGTCTGGTCCCAGGGTTGCAATTTAGTTAGTTCTTCCCATAGTGAGGTAAAAAGCTCTGTCGCAGCCTGAATGAGTTATCTTATTGACATGTGATTGGCAAAGTTATGTATATTTCAAACTTACAAGTGATGTTTTGATGTACGTGTACACTGCGCAATGATTATCAAGCTAACTGACACATCCATCAGCTCTCTGCGTTTTCAGATGTGTGTGGTGAGACCATTTGAGACCGATACCCTTAGAAAATTCCAAGTATACAAGATGTAAACTTTAGTTAAAATACATCAGGTCTCCAGATCTCATTCATTTTATATTCAAAAATCTATACCCTTTCCCTTTTCACCAAACTCACACCCACTGGTATTCAGCATTCTGTTCTCATATTATGTGCTGATTTCTTTTAGATTCCACTTATAATTAAAATCACATAATATTTATTTTTTATGTCTGGCTTATTTTACTTTTATACTATCCTCTTATTTCATCAGTATTGCAAGTGGCAGGATTTTCTTCTTTTCAAACCCTGGATAACATCCCATTGTATATTTTCTTTACCCATTCATATGTCAGTGGATGTTTAGGTTATTTACAAGTCTTGGCTATTATGAATGATGCTGCTGACTATGAATACACACATATCCTTCAAAATATATTTTCTTTGACACAGACTCAGAAAGAAGGTTTCTGAATCATATGGTAGTTCCATTTTTATTTTTCTTTTTGAGGAACTTCTGTAATGTTTTCCATAGTTGAGGTTTTAATTCACATTTCACCAACATTGTATAAGGATTCTCTTTTCTCTCCTTTATACCTAAGACTTGTTATCTTTTGAATTTTTGAGAATAACCATTGTGATGGGGCAAGGGAATATCTCATTATGGTTTTAATTTACTTTTCCCTAATGATTTGTGATGCTGAGCACATTTTCATGTGCCTATTGACTATCTGTATGTATGTATGTGTGAATGAGTCTAGTCAGGGCTTTGCCTATGTGTTAATTAGGTTTTTTATTGGTATATATAATTTCTTTACATATTTTGGCTATTAATCTCTCATTTGGAGGGAGACTTGCAAATAATTTCTCCCATTCTATAAATTGCTCTTATATTTTGTTGATTGTTTGGCTATGTGGGAATGTGTTAGTTTGTTATAGTTTAACTTCCTTTATGTATTTTTTTGTTTGCTTACTTATTGTTTGCTTTTTTTGCCTGTGCCTCTTGAGTCATATAGAAAAAAAATGATTGTCAAGACCAATGCCATGAAGCCTTTCCACTGTTGAAAAACTAGTAGAAAACTAGAATTTTAAGCCTTTAGGTGTTCAACTTAATTATTTAATTAATTTGAGTTGGTTTCTCTGAATGATGTAGAATAAGTGTTTAAATGTATGAACAGGCAGGTTTCTCTACTCCTACTCCATTTATTAAAGAGATTATTCTTTCCCCATTGTGTTTATTTCATGGCTCAGATGAAATTTAGTACTTGGCCATATATGCATAGGTTAATCTCTTAGTTTTCTAGTCTAGTTCATTGATCTGTTTGCATTTTATGCCAATACCACAATGTTTTAATTGCTAAAGTTTTCTCATATTAAATTTAAATCAAGAAATACAATGCCTCCTGTTATAGTGAGAGTTTGCAAGGGAATATACTTTATATAGGACATATAATTTATAAGATTATTTTATATTCACCCAAAGAGTCAAATGCAGAGGAATGCAAGAGATCTGCCCAGTCACTAGAGTTTTAAAGAACCCAGCTGAGGGCCCAAATCCCACAGCAATGTCTTGCATGAGTCCAGCTTAAGACCTAGAGACCAAGACAATGTCTCTTACAAAATCCATATCAAGGATCTGCACTGGGAAGGCCCAAATGTCAGTTGTGGAAGCTAGAAAGTCTGCAGCAGAAGGCTGAAAGATCTGTGCCATCAGGCTGAGGAATGTGCACTGGAGCCAGGACATGACGCACAAAGTAAGGACCAGATCTCCCTTGAAGAGAACACTAGCCATCCTCATAGACAGCAAGGCTGAGCTCCTCTGACGATAATAACAGCAGAGTTCTTATCAGGAAAACCAGTGTGACAAGCTTCTCCAGCAACAGTGCACCATCTTCCCCTCTAGTCCTCCTTTTATGCTGTTGGCAACAATCGCCAGGTGGGTCTCCCACACCCAAAACCACACCGACTCAGTTCAGCTAGGTATTCCAAATTAACCATCGGTTAATCCACCCCAAATTCAGTTTTATTTTTCTTCCTCAAAATAGTTTTGCTTATTTGCTTCTTCATTTGATTTGTTTATGCAGTTCCATGCAGTTTTATAATTACCTTTTCTATCTGTAAAAAAAAAATAGATATTTTATAGGGATTTCATTGGTGTGTAGATCACTTTGGGTGCTATGAATATTTTAATGATATTAATTTTTCCAATTCTTGAACACAATGTGTCTTTCTATTTGTGCTTTTCAATATCTTTTGTCAAAGTTTTAGACTTTTCAGTAGTATCATTTTTTACTTCTTTAGTTAAATTTATTCATTTTATTTATTTTTATGCTATTATAAATGTGATTGTTGCCTTAATTTCTTATATTTTGGATAATTTGTTGTTAGTATAAATACAGAAACACTACTGAGTGTTGTATGTTTATTATATATCTTGCAAATAGTAAATTTATTAATCTAACTGTGTTTTGTGGGGTCTTTGGATTTTCGGTATATAAGATTATAAAATTTGCAAAAAGTCTTTTTTCTTCTTTTCCATTTTAGAGGCCATCTTAAAAATTTTTACTTAATTGCTTTACCTAAGATTTCTCCCCCATCCAAGTGCTAACTAGGCCGGACCCTGCCCCTGCCTAGCTTCCAAGATCAGACCAGATCATGTGCATTCAGGGTGGTATGGCCATAGACAAGATTTCTAATTTTATGTTAAATAGAACTGGCAAGAACAGAGCATTTATCTAATCCTTGATTTTAGATGAAAACTTTTAGGTTTTCATTTCAGTGTTGTTATATTGGGGCTTTTGTGATGTAGTTTTTATTATGTTGAGGTATATTCTTTCTATATAAAATTCAGTTAGAGTTTGATTATAATACTGAATTTTGACAAATATCTTTTCTGCTATGCAAGTGAACTATTCTTTCATACCAAAAATCAGAAAATTTCAGGTCGATATTTCCAATAAACATAGTTGCAAAAATCCTCAACAAAATATTAACAATCTGAATTCAATAACATTAACAAGATAAGACATCATGATAAAGTAGGACTTACCGGTCCGCACACCCTGAGGGCGCCTGCCGCGGGAGGGACCCTCCCGTCTCTCTACCCTGTGCGGCTCGCCGGCGGCTGCAGCCAGAAATTGGCTTTTTGGCGGCTTTGGCGTGGGGTGTACTCGGAGTTCGCGCTCCTCGGGCAGGCTGTGCTAATCCGGACTGTGGACGGGGGTCCCGCTCCAGTCCCCATCCCCGGAGCCGGCGACCTCCTTGGCCTGAAGCCCGCAGCCGTGGTGGAGTGCACAACACAGCAGAACGCGGTGCCTTGCTCCCTCCCCCAGGCCCGGAGCATGTGGGCACTGTGCTGGGTGATGTCAGTGGTCCCTGCGAGAGCGCCGAGGAGGCAGAGAAGTGCCGAGGAGCAGCGGATCGTGGGCGAAGCACGAAATATTAGAACTTTGGGGCCCTCCTGCCTACACGGATCCAGGGATGGGTGAGCTGATTGCACGCTGTGACCAGATTTCTGAGTCGGGGAGAAGCTCGGCCCAGGGAGGAACACCTGAGCGGCCCTCCTGCCTGCAAGATCCCAGGGATGGGTGAGTTCTTTGGGCGCCCCGACCAGATTTCTGAGTTGGGGACAAGCTCTGCCCAACGAGGAACATCAGAGCGGCCCTCCTGCCTGCATGGACCCCAAGACGGGGGAGCTGTTTGGGTGCCCCAACCAGATTTCTGAGTCAGGGAGGAGCTCCACCCAGGGAGGAACACCTGAGCGGCCCCCTGCCTGCATGGACCCTGGGGCCAGCGGGCTGTTTATGCACCCCAGCCAGGTCTCTGGGTAGGGAGTAGCTCTGCCCACAAAGCAGCATACAAGCAGCCTTTTGAGCGGAACTCTCAGCAGAAAGCTTAAGGGATATTTTCCCAAAGAGAAGGGGCCATTGGAGCAGCTTTTGCAATGGACCTCTGCCTGGTGAACTGACTAGGTAATTTATAGCTCAATATTTTGAATCTGATACCCAAAAATGGGAAGACAGAAAAACAAAACGCAGTTTGAGAACTCAACCCCACCGAGAACAAGTACTGGATGCGAGGATATAGGGGAACTAGGAAGTCACATACCTGCAAGTTCTGAAAGGATTGCATCCGAAATAAAGAAACAACTCCATCAGGCCATAGAAAAGATTAAAGCAGAAATAAGCCACATACCTGCAATGATCTCTCAGACAAAAAACGAACTGAAAACAATGATGGAAGAAATGTTCCATACACACAGAGAAGAAATAGATAAAAGACTAGAAGAAAATAGGAAACAAATGGAAACGTTACAAGAGCAATTTAGGAATGAATTACCAAGAATGAAACAGGTCCAAAGAGATTGCCAGGAATTGAAAACTTCCATTGCAAGCTTGCAAAACCACTTAAATGAAACCAAAGATAGAATTTCAGACCTTGAAGACATCATGGCAGCTAATGAGCATGAAAGGAAGGATCTCATAAAGTCATGAAAGATCCATGAAAAATCAATCCAACAGCTGCAAGATGAGGCACAGAGAAATAATTTTCCAGTAATAGGAGACAACACAAATGATACAAAAAAATATTTGGTGAAATAATAGCAGAAAATTTCCCAAAAAAGGTAAAAGATACTGAAGTACAGTGAATCGAGGCATATAGAACCCCAACGAGCCATAACCCAAAGAAAACGACACACAGACGTATAATAGTCAAGATCCTAGACATCCAGCAAAAAAACACAATATTAAAAGCTGCTAGAGAAAAGAAACAGATCACCTATAAAGGAAAGCCGATCAGAATCACAGCAGACTTCTCAACGGAAACCATGAAATCAAGAAGAGCTTGGAGTGAGGTATTACAGATTCTGAGAAAAAACAGCTTCCAACCCAGACTGATGTATCCTGCAAAACTATCCCTAAATTCAATGGAGAAATAAAATATTTCCATGACAAAGAACAACTAAAGAACTTCATGAGTTTCAAAGCAGCATTGCAAAAAGCACTAAAAGATATTCTAGACAGAAAAAAATGACCACAATCACAAGAACAGCTATAGAAATAACTCCCTAAACAGAACAAATAATTAAACAGTCAGCAAAAGAAGGAAAACTTCAAGTAAATAACTTGACTAGAATAAGCCAACATATAACCATTATAACCATTGATGTAAATGGCCTCAATTCACCAGTAAAAAGGAAAAGATTGGCAGAGTGGATTAAGGAACACAATTCAATGATATGCTGTATACAGGAAACATATTTTACTCAAAATGAAATCCACAGGTTGAAAGTTAAAGGATGGAAAACAATTCTTCATGCAACACGTCCCCAGAAAAAAGCAGGGGTGGCTATTATATCTGCAGACAAGGTAAACTTCGAACCAAAAACAATCAAAAGAGATAAAGAAGGCCATTACATAGTAGCTAGGGGAAAGCTGCAAGAGGAAGAGATAAAAATCCTAAACATTTATGCACCAAACAATGGAGCACCAAACTTTACAAGTCAAGTCTTAACAGATGTGAAAAGTCAAATAACTAATAGCACTATTGTAATAGGGGACCTAAAAACCCCTCTGATGCAAAGAGACAGGTCAACCGGACAGAAACTCAGCAAAGAAATAACAGACGTGAACCAAAAGTGTGAACAAATGGACTTAGTAGATGTATACAGAGTGTTCCACCCCAAAACATCAGAATACACATTTTTCTCAGCTGCACATGGGTCTTTCTCTAAAATTGACCACATTCTAGCCCATAGAGCATATCTACCTAAATGCAAAAGAATTGAAGTTATCCCATGCATATTATCTGATGACAGTGCAATGACCTGGAAATTAATGACAAAGAGAACTCCAAAAACCACATAAACACTTGGAAATTTGACCACAACCTCCTGAATAATTAATGGGTCACACAAGAAGTTAAAGAAGAAATTAAAAAATACCTACAAATAAATCAAAACGCAAGTACAACATGCCGGAATCTGTGGGATGCAATAAAAGCAGTCCTCAGAGAGAAATTTAGAGCAATGAACTCATATACAAAGAAAATAGAAAGAGAGCAAATAAATAACCTAATTATACACCTCAAACTCTTAGAAAAAGAGCAACAAGCCAAACCAAAAGCCCAAAGAAGGGAGGAGATTATAAAACTCAGGGAAGAAATTAATGCAATTGAGATGACGAAAACCCTACAAAAAATAAGTGAATCAAAGAGTTGGTTTGTTGAAAGAATAAATAAAATTGATAATCCCCTAGCCAACCTTAACAAAAAAAGAAGGGAAAGAACTCAAATTCATGCAATAAGGAATGAAAAGCATGAAATCACCACAGATCCTACAGAAGTGCAAAAGATCATTAGTACCTACTTTGAAAATCTGTATTCCCATAGGATAGAAAATACAGAACAAATGGACAAATTCCTAGAAAGGTACAAATTACCAAAATTGAATCAGGAAGACGTAAAAATCCTGAACAACCCAATATCAATTAATGAGATTGAAAACATTATTAAAAACTTACCAACAAAGAAAAGCCCAGGCCCTGATGGATTCACAGCAGAATTCTATAAAACATTCAGAGAAGATTTAATGCCAACACTCCTCAAACTCTTCAATGAAATCGAAATGGAAGCAACTCTCCCCAACACATTTCTGGAGGCAAGTATTACACCGATAGCAAAACCAGAGAGGGACCTAACCAAGAAAGAGAGCTACAGGCCAATCTCTCTAATGAACATAGATGCAAAGATACTGAACAAAATATTGGCAAATAGATCACAGTGAATCATAAGGAAAATTATACACCTCGACCAGGTAGAATTCATTCCAGGAATGCAGGGATGGTTCAATATTCGCAAATCAATTAATGTAATACACTATATTAATACAGTCAAAGACAAAAACCACATGATCATCTCAATAGATGCAGAAAAGGCTTTCGATAAAGTCCAACATGCATTCATGTTAAAAAACCTTAGAAAAAATAGGAATAGATGGCCTCTACCTCAATCTGATCAAAGTCATCTACGACAAACCAACAGCCAACATCATACTAAATGGCCAAAAACTGAAAACTTTCACTTTAAAGTCAGGAACAAGACAAGGATGTCCATTGTCACCACTCCTATTCAACATAGTTCTGGAAGCATTAGCCATAGCAATCAGACAAGAGAGAGAAATAAAAGGAATAAGCATAGGAAAGGAAGAAGTCAAACTATCATTATTTGCAGATGACATGATACTATACATGGAGGACCCCAAAAACTCCACAAGAAAACTCCTGGAATTAATCGACAAATTCAGCAGTGTAGCTGGATACAAAGTCAACACCCAAAAATCAATAGCATTCCTATACACGAACAACAAACAGACTGAGATAGAAATTGAGGAAACCATACCTTTTACAGTGGCATCCAAGAAATTGAAATACTTAGGAATCAATCTAACAAAGAATGTGAAAGATTTATTCAGTGAAAACTACAGTACTCTGAAAAAGGAGATTGAAGAGGATTTCAATAAATGGAAAAACATACCCTGCTCATGGTTAGGAAGAACTAACAGTGTAAAAATGATCATACTACCAAAACTGTCATACAGATTCAATGCAATTCCCATTAAACTACCGTTAGCATACCTCACAGATCTAGAGAAAATATGCCTTAAATTCATCTGGAACCGGAAGATACCCAGAATAGCAAAAGCAATCCTGGGCAACAAGGACAAGTCAGGTGGAATCACAATCCCTGACCTGAAATTATACTACAAAGCTACTGTAATAAAATCAACCTGGTACTGGCTACAAACAGACCTGAGGATCAATGGAACAGTCTGGAAGATGCAACCACAACGAGAAACCCACTCCGCCACCTAATATTTGACAAAGGTGTCAAGCAAACTCACTGGAGAAAGGATGACCTGTTTAATAAATGGTGCTGGAAAAACTGGCTTGCCTCTTGCCGAAAACTGAACATAGACCCAAGTCTATGATCATGCACCAAACTCAGGTCAAAATGGTCACTGATCTCAATATTAAAACAGAAAGTCTAAATCTACTGGAATAGAAAGTAGGTAAAAATCTTGAAGACATAGGAGTAGGCAGAGAGTTCATGAACAAAAATGAAACTGCAAGGGAAACACTTCAAAGAATCAATAATTGGGACCTCATCCTACTGAAGAGTTTTTGCTCATCTGAAGAAATCACCAGCAAAGTAAAAAGAAAACCGACAAATTGGGAAAAAGTCCTAGCTGGCTATCCCTCAGACAAAGGACTGCTATCTAGAACATACAAATAATTAAAAAACATGTACCTGTTCAAATTCAAAGACCCAATCCAGAAATGGACATCTGAGATGAATACACAATTCTCAGATAAAGAAATACAAAAGGCAAATAAATATATGAGAAAATGTTCCACATCCTTAGTCATTCAAGAAATGCAAATAAAAACAGCATCGAGATTTCATCTCACCCCAGTAAGACTGGCCAGTGTGAAAAAGTCCTCCAATAACAGATGCTGGAGAGGCTGTTGAGAAATAGGGACTCTATTACACTGCTGGTGGGAATGCAGACTGGTGCAACCACTATGGAGAGCAGTTTGGAGATTTCTCAGCAAACTAGGTCTAGAGGTTCCATTCAAACCAGCTATTCCCCTTCTGGGTATTTTCCCAGAAGATCTGAAAGCATCATATCACTCTGATATATGTGCACCCATGTTTATAGCAGCGCAATTCATAATAGCTAAATTGTGGAAGCAACTCAAGTGTCCATCCACAGAATACTGGATTCAAAATCTGTGGCATTTTTATATAATGGAATATTATTCAGCTATAAAGAGGGACAGATCTGGGGTCTTCGTAGGCAAATGGTCACAAATGGACACCATACTTGTAAGTGAAATAAATCAGCAGTACATGAGCAGGCAACGTATTGTATCACCGGTGTAAGAACGTGAGGGGGGGAATATAAACTAAGAGACATGAAGGAAATCTGTTCAAAAGTAAAGTGCAGTTGGGACAAGGGAAAGGAGAAAAGAAAGAGGCAAAAATGTATGTATGTATGTATGTATGTATGTATGTATATACATATGTGCAGGATGGCTAACATGGTTCTACTATTGTCTTATGTCACTTAATGTTAAGGAATAGTTGATGACTGGTTGTTTGATCGGTCTTGTATGTCTATATGTGTTCTTCTGAGCATACATTTTGAAGATATAAATATGAAATGCAACAACTATTGTTGGTTTTCTATTGTTTTGTCTATAATTCAATTCTGATTATACTGTTATTGTGCTACTTTGTGTCTCTTTGTTAATGCTTTCCGGTTTTTTTTTTTTTTTCTCCTGTTAATGTAGTTCTTTTTGCTTTCACACTTTAAAAAGAAGTTGTACTACTGACTTAGGTCACTTTATTGTAAGGAATAGTTGATGATTGTTTGATCAAATTTGCATGTCTACATCTGTTTTCCTGAATATACACTTAGAAGTTATCAATATGTAATGCAACAGCCATTGTTGATTCCCTGTCACCTTATCTGTAACTCAGATTTGATTGTGCTATTCTTATGCTTCTTTGTGTCTGTTTGTTAATATGTTTTTGTTCTTATACTTTTAAAATTAAAAAAAAGGTAGGACTTACCCCTGGTCCTCCTTATCTCTTTTTCTCCAATGAGGGAAGTCATACTCAGCAGACTCCCCTGTGGTTTAGTTCACATGCATGCTTGTGGTGATCATAGCATTAGTGCCTAGGGCATAGGTCTCCTTAATACCATGTTTATTCTGGTATGCAAGGCACAAGTATTTATTTGTAGGGAATCCAGGAAACTATAATTTGGAACACAGGGCCATACAGAGTTAAAATTGCTCTGAGGTTCATGGCATGCATGTTTCCAATAATGTGAAGACCATTACATTCTAGGCACTGTCAGATATGGAACAGTCATAGAACCAGTATCAAAATGCAAGAATGTGTATAATATCTAACATTGACAATATGGATGCACCTTTGCAGCAGTGGCTCCAGGTTCCTACACTTAAGTGTTTAGAAAGCAGCTACACAGCTGAGGCCCAGAGCATGAAAAGGTTCCCACTAAGTCTCTATTGATACACAGCGAACTCAAAAGATACCACCATCCTTTCATAAGCTTTAGTTCAGTGAGTTGTTTATATGTACAATAGTCATGAATCTCCATATAACCTTTATTAAAAATTATTAAATATGAGTGTTGAGCCAGGGATATATAGCTCAGTGGCATAAGTGCCTGCCTGGTAAGCATAAGGTCCTCAGTTTGATTTCTGGTACCAAAAATAAAACAAAACAAAAATATATGTTTTTATTTTAAAACAATAATTTTAGTAATATATGTAATAGCACTGTATACCTTAAAAAGTATAAGGAATTCTTTAAGTATGAGAGAAATATCTTTGAAAGAACACAATTAAAAATAGGAGTTCTTGTGGCCCCTGCATGCACCCTGAGCTGTCTGGGGGCCCTGGACCAGTGGGCCACAATCAGCAAGCACCACAGTTTGCCTCTGAGCCCAGCATGCTACATCACCTTTCTGGAGAGCCCCAAACACTGTGGCCCACAATCTGTCATCATCACAGTTCATGGCTGAGTCCTGGGAGAGCTAGGTATACTCAGTCCACTTCTTGGGGGCAATAGAACAGGTGATCTGTGATCTTGATACCACTTCAGTCCATGCCTGGGCCCTGCATGTGCCCTGAGCTGCTTGGGAACACTGCACCAGGCAGTCCACGATCCCCTGATGCTGCAGTTTGCATCTGGGCCCTACGCATGCCCTGAGCTGCCTGGACCAGGTGGCCCATGATCTGCTGCCATTGCAGTTATTGTCTGAGACCTGGGAGAGCTAGGTATACTCCATCACTGCCTGGTGACCCTGGACTGACCAGCCTATCTCTGCCGCCACTGAGGGGCAAGTCTGACCCCCAGGAAAACTAGGGCTGCTAGGGACCTTCAGTGAGCTACCAAGGAAGAGTGAGACTGAGTGCTCAGCCTCTGGCTTCAAAGAGGACAAGATGAAAGACAAAAATGCAATTCAGAACTCCACCCCATCCAAAACCAATCCAAGAGACATCAGTTTAACTCTATGCCTCACTTAACTGAGAACTTGTTAACCACATACCCGAAATCTCTGATGTGATTGTAATGGAAATAAAGAAACAACTCCATCAGGTCATAGAAGAAATCAGATCAGAAATAATCTCTCAGGTAAAAAATGAAATGAAAACAATAGTGAAAGAATTGTTCAGCACAGCTAAAGAAGTCATATCAAAAAAGATGAACATAGGAAAATAACAAAAACCTTAAATGAACAATATAGGCAAGAACTAGAATGAGTAAAACAGATTCAAGGAGATATCTAGGAAATCAAATCTTCCATAGAAAGCTGGCAAAACTGCTTGAATGAAGCCAAAGATAAAATTTCAGGTCTTGAAGCTGGCATTGCATCTAATGATTGTGAAAGCATCTCTTAAAGTTAACAAGGAACCAGGAAATATCAATTCAACGGCTGCAAGACGATGCAAAGAAAAATAACGTAAGACCAATAGGTGTCAACAAAAGAGCAAGAGGCAACACAGATGACATGAAAAGAATATTTGCAGAAAATTTCCTAAGCTCGAAAAAAGAATCAGACATAGAGTTAAGTTAGGCATATATAATACCAACTAGTCATAACCAAAACAAAACTACACCCAGACACGTGACAATCAAGATCCCAGATCCAGCAAAAGAACAGAATATTAAAAGCCATTAGAGAAAAGAAACAGAACACCTATAAAGGAAAGAGCATCAGAATCACAGCAGATTTCTCAGCACAAACTATCCAGTTGAGGCGTTTGGAGTGAAGCATTACAGGTCCTGAGACGAAAACAGCTTCCCACCCAGATTTATGTATCCTGCAAAACTCTCCTTCAAATTTAATGGAGAAATAAAATATTTCCACAACAAAGAAAAACTGAAGAACTTCATGAGCACCAAACCAATCCTACAAATAGTACTAAAACATATTCTAGAGAGAGATGAAAATGACCACAATTCCAAGAACAACAGTAGAAAGGAGCCACCAAGAAAAGCAGGCAATTAAATAAGAAAAATAGGAAATCAATAACAAGTATATAACATGACAAAGATAAGAAAACATAAATGAGTTATAACCATTAGTGTAAATGTTCTCAACTCACCAGACAAAGAAGCAGACTGACAGAGTGCACCAAGAAACAAAATCCAACAATATGCTGTAAACAGGAAACACATTTAACTCACATGAAATTGATAGTCTGAAAGTTAAACGTTGGAAAACAATTCTCAATGCAACAGGAACCCAGACAAAACCAGGGGTAGCTATTCTGTTTGCAGACAAAGTGAGCTTTAAACTAAGAGGAATCAAAAGAGATAAAGGTCACTACATAATTCTTAGGGGAAAATTGCAAGAGAAAGAGATAACAACCATAAATATATATGCACCAAATATAGGAGCACCCAATTATATAAGACAAATCTTAATAGACATGAAAAACCAAATAACTAATAACACTATTATAATGGGGGACCTAAACACCCCATTGACAGAAACAGACAGGTCAATTAGATAAAAAATAAGCAAACAAATAACACATCTGAAACAAATCTGTGAACAAATGATTTGGTAGATATTTATAGTGTTCTACCCCATAACATAATAATACACATTTGTCTCAACTGCACATGGACCTGCAACTCAAAATGGACCACATTTTACCCCACAGAGCATGCTTAACTAAATGCAAAAGAATTCAAATTATCCCATGCATATTATTTGACCATAGTGTAATGAAATAGGAAATTAATGACAAAGGAACCACAAAAACTATATAAACACATGGAAATTGAATAATAACTTCCTGAACAACCAAGAGTCATAGATTAAATTTAAGGAGAAATTAAGCAATACCTACAAACAAACCAAAATATAAATACAAATTACCAAAATCTGTGGGATGTACTGAAAGCAGTCCTCAGAGTGAAATTTATAATGGTGAAGATACCCATCAAGGGAACATAAAGAAAACAAATAAATAGTCTAAGGCTGCACCTGAAATTTTTAGAAAAAGAGAAAATCAAGCACATAGCCCAAAGAAAGGAGGACATTATAAAGATTTGGGCAGAAATTAATGCAATTGAGACAAAGAAAACACTACAAAAAATTAATGAATCAAAGATTCTTTTCTTTGAAAGAATAAATAAAGTTGATAAAACTCTAGCCAATCTTATCAAAAAAGGAAAAGAAAAAACTCAAATTCATGCAATAAGGAATGAAAAGGGTGAAATCCCTACAAAACGTATAGAAATTCAAAAGATCATCAGTACCTACTTTGAAAATGTTTACTTTCACGGGATAGAAAACTCAGAAGTAATGGATAGATTCCTAGATATATATGAACTTAAAAAGTTGAATCAAGAAGATATAAAAATCCTAAATAACTCAATATCATTTAATGAAATTGAAAATATGATTGAAAATTTATCAACAAAGAAAGCCCAGATTCTGATGGATTCACAGTGGAATTCTATGAGTAATTCAGAGGAGACTTAAAGCCACTTTTCCTCAAACACTTTAATGTAGTTGAAAACGAAGCAATTCTCCCTAACTCACTTCTGGAGGCAAGCATTATACTGATAGCAAAATCAGAGAAAGACCCAACCAAGAAAGAGAACTATAGACCAAACTCCCTAATGAACATAGATGCAAAGATACTCAATAAAATACTAGCAAATAGAATGCAGCAAATCATCAAGAAATCATACAACATGACTAACTGGGATTAATCCCAGGAATGCAGGAATGGTTCAATATATGCAAATCAATAAAGTAATACACCATATCAATGGAGCCAAAGACAAAAACCTCATGATCATCTCCATAGGTACAGAAAAAGCTTTTGACAAAATCCGACACTCATCAATGACAAAAACCCTACAGAAAATAAATATAGATGGTCTTTACCTAATCTGATCAAAGCCATCTACAACAAACCAACAGCCAACATGATAACAAATGGACAAAAGGTGAAAACTGTCATGTTAAAGTCAGGAACAAGACAAGGATATCCACTGTCACCACTCCTGTTCAACATAGTTCTGGAAGCTTTAGCCAAAGCAATTAGACAAAACAAAAATAAAAGGAATAAGGATAGGAAAGGAAGAAGTGAAATTATTATTTGCAGATGACATGATATTCTACATGAAAGACCACAAAAACTCCACAAGACTCCTTGAATTAATCAACACATCCAACAGTGTAGCCGGATGTAAAATCAACACTGAAAAAATGAATAGCATTCCTATATACAAACAACAAACACACTTAGAGAGAAATTAAGGAAACAATACCTTTCACCATAGCTTCCAAGAAATTGAAATATTCAGGAATCAATCTAACAAAACAAGTAAAAGATCTATACAGTGAAAACTACAGTACTCTGAAAAACAAAAGAGATCAAAGAGGATTTCAGAAAATGGAAAGATATTCTGTGCTCATGGATAGGAAGAAACAACATTGTGAAAATGGCCATATTTCTAAAATTCTTGTATAGATTCAATGCAACCCCAATTAAAATACCATTAGTATACCTTACAGATCTAGTGAAAACATTCCTAAAATTCATCTGGAACCAGAAGAGACTCAGAATAGCAAAAGCAATGTGGAGTAACAAAGGCAAGGCAGGTGAAATCGCAATCCCAGATTAGAAATTATACTACAAATCTACTGTTATAAAATCAGCATGGTATTGGCAAAAAATACAGACCTGAGGATCAATGGAACATACTGGAAGCAGTCACAACCACAAACACACTCAGTCACCTTATCTTTGACAAAGGGACCAAACAAGCTCACTGGAAGAAAGATAGCCTTTTTAATAAACGGTGCTGGAAAAACTGGATTTCCACATGCTGAAGACTGGAACTAGACCAATGTGTATCACCATGCACCAAATTAAAGTCAAAATAGCTTAAGATATATGTATAAGATAAGTGAAAGAGAACATTAAATCTACTGGAAGAGAAAATAGGTGGAAATCTTGAAGACATAGGGGTAGGCAGAGAGTTCATGAATAAAAACTATACTGCATAGGAAATTCTTCAAAGAATCAATGACTGGGATCTCATTTTATTTGAAAAGTTTTGCACATCTAAAGAAATCACAATCAGAGTAAAAAGAAAACCACAAACTGGGAAAAAAATTTATCCAACTGCCCCTCAGACAAAGGACTTCTATCTCAAACATATGAAGAATTAAAAAAAAGCAGGCCCCTAAATTTAAAGACTCAATCCAGAAATTGACATCTGAGATGAATACACACCTCTCAGGTAAAGAAATACAAATGTCAAAAAAATACATGAAAAAATATTCAACATTATTATTCACTTGTGAAATGCAAATTAAAACAACACTGGGATTGCATCTTACTCCAGAAAGCATGGCTTTCATCCAGAAATCAACCAATAACATAATCTGATCTACTAATTTGAAGACAACAATATGCAATGGAACAAGCATGGGTGAATTCCTACCATTTTTTCTAGTGAAACTCTGTATTATCTCCAATGTTTTATTTTTTTTTTAAATTTACTTTAATGGTTTGAACAATCTTTCATTCTAATCTGAGCAATGTAGTTGAAGATAATAATATGTAATATAACAATCACTGGTAATTCCTATGAATTTTCTTTGAAATTCTGTATCACTTTTAATATTCACGCTTTGCTTTGTTTATGTCTGTCATATTGGTATGTTGCTGTTGTTCTTCTTTTTATACTTTCTTTAAAATAAAAAAAAAAGAGATCAAGCAATAACAAATGCTGGAAGGGCTATGGGTAAAAAGTAACCCTTCTCCACTGTTGGTGGGAGTATAGACTGATGCAATCACTATGGGAATCAGTCTGGAGATTCCTCAGCAAAATAGAATTAGAGGTCCAATTCAACCCAGCTATTCCTCTATGTGGGTATTTTTTTCAGAGAACTTAAATCATCATACAATAGCAATATATGTGCACCCATGTTCATAGCAGTGCAAATTGTTATAGCTAAATTGTAGGAAAAATCCAAATGCCCATCTGCTGAGGGATGGACAAAACGTGGCATTTTTATACAATGGGGTATTACTCATTTATAGGGGCTTTTATAGGTAAATGGTTGTCCCTAGAGATCACACTCATAAGTGAAATAAGTAAGGCTCACATGTGTAAACATCATATTGTTTCTCTTGTATAAGAACCTGAAAGAGTAAAAAAAATCTAAAAGGTACAATAGATAGTGAGAAAGGAAAATGTTCAAAAGAAAAAGTCAACTGGCTTTAGGGACAGGAGAACATAAAGAAGAAAGGGGAATATATATATTATGTTTATAATACACACACACACACACACACACACACACACACAGGGTTGGAATAATTGTACCACTAATTTCTATTGCTTTCTTAAAAGGAACTGTTGATATTTAATCATTTGATCATTCTTTTTTTTAAAATTTTATTTTAAAGACAAAAGAATGGAGACATATGAACCAGAAAAGCCATAAACAATACAGAAAATACAAAGTTATACAGAATATAGTAGGGAATTAGCACTGGATGTTGTATTACATAGTTATCTTCACATTAGTTAACACAAAAACATTAAAGGAAATACCAAATTATACAGAAGATAATAGGGAATTTGCACTGGATGCTGTATAATATAAAGTTATCTTCACTTCTGTTAATACAAAAATGATTGAGGAAATACAGAATTATAGAGAACATAGAAGGGAACTGGCTCTGGATGCTGTCCTACATAATGTTACCTTCACCTTTGTTACTCAGTTACACAGATGATGGCCCATTTGATCATTCAATTTTTCTCCTCCCTCATCTCCGTTGCCCTACCACTCAATCAGTCATCTTCCCTGTGATAATAACTGTACTCCTGGGTTTATCTATATCCTTGGACTCTCACCTTGGGAAGAGATATAGC